>JAJSOF020000037.1:4610000-4615000 GCA_025594305.2 Periplaneta americana | reverse complement strand
TTGTCCAGTGAGATTATAAAAATATGAAACATCTGATTTGTATCAATACGGTTGGAAAAGAACATTTGATCTTCTAGATCAGCGGTCATGAGAACATTGCACTCTCGGGCTAGCGTCTGTTACCCGCAAGTCTCTTACAGCACCAGCGTGCATTCGTAGGTGCTGGCGGGTATGCTTCCTCCTGCACGAGGGTGCATGTCGCCATGCACTGCTTACTCGTAAAGGCTGGTTCACAATAAACCGGAAACGAGAATCAGAACGAAAGCGGTAAAATTGTTAGAATGTGTACATTTAAATGTGAGCATTCACAATTAACGAAAAGAAAAGCTTGCCGGAGCCCGGGATCGGGAACGGAGAGTTGGCCAAGTTTCAACTTTGCCGTTCACGTTTCCGATCACAGCCCACTAGATTCATTCTGTTGCCATCTAAAAGCTATTTTGTCGTCGTATATTTTGTAGCAAGAAGACCGTGACATAACCTATGCATTATTTTGTTCTGTGCTGTGCATCATGGAGCAAGTTTTATTTGATGAGATTCTAATATTGAGTGTTGAGGAAAATCCTCACGTTTACGATAAGCGGCACGCCTCGTATAAAGATGAGAAAATGAAGGAGAATACGTGGCTTTCAATAGCTGCATCTTTGAACACCGATCGGAAGCGAATCATATTTTATTACTGTATTGGTTGTATTACACACTACATATACGTCCTTCAATTCAATAACTACTGTTGTGTTCATTTTTGTTCTGTTACAAATGTTTCTTCTCTAATTATTTTACATTATGGTAGACTTAAAATAGGTTGTGATAATAAAGATGCATGGGCAAATTTATACCATCGTACCTAATGAAATATTTCAGTTGAAATTTCGAAGTTGGTTAACCTGTGTTTATGTTGGCTGCCTTGTACTCATGAGAGGTCATTGGTCAATTATACATAAACAACATCAGAATGCGTAATATCGACTTTACGTATCGTTATTGACATGCATATCGATATGCATAGTCGTCTACGTTCTCGGTTTATTGTGAATCAAACATTTTCATATTCACGTCCTCTGCTTCTCGTTTTCATTCTGGTTCTCGTTCCCGGTTTATTGTGAACCAGCCTTAACCCATTTCAGCGAGTGCTGACGACCACTTTTCTAGATACAAAGCATGCTACAGAGTATCCAATCTGATCGGTAATGCTTGCATATGCAGTACTTTGAATAAATAAACACTGAAGTTTTTGAGTGCGGTAAGTTTGTGATTTTTTAAAATTTATTTTATCTTAACAAATGGTTAAAACAAACCTTACAATTACAAAATATTTATACAATAAACAACACGAGACTTATAATAGATAATCTAGTCAAACTGAATATTAACCCAAATTCAAAACTGATGTCCCTTGACATAGAAAACTTATATACAAATATCACACTTCAAGAAACTATAAATATTATCGAAACAAAATTAATTAACCTTCAAATACCATTCAATAAATTCCAACAAAAATTAAATCTAACAAACACTGTTACTTCACAAAATTACTTCACTTCGATCAAAAATTATATAAACAGAATGTTGGCCTAGCACTGGGTAATCCATTATCTGGAATTCAAACTGATATCTTCCTACAAAACATAGATGATAATACTATCAGTGACATCCTAAATAACCATAACATAAAAGACTTTCATTGATTTGTAGATGACACACTTATAATTTATGAAAATAAATCAATAGATAATACAATTGTACACTTGTTTAATAAATTACACGAAAGGCTGAAATTTACAGTAGAGAGTGAAATAAATTATTCAATAGCTTTGTTAGATATAAAATGACATTTTTTTTTAAATATACATTATGCTACAAGATCTTTTTTTTTAAATTATTATTTACGTTGTATTACAAATATCACAACTAATATATTTTTGGTCAGTTTTATCATAATTTGTAAATTAACTGTATCCTCTGTTATTTTTTTATTTATTTTTTCATTTTATTTTATTTTTATTATTATTATTATTATTATTATTATTATTATTATTTTAATCTTAACCGACCCTTTTTGTGAAAAATAAACTCACATATACTTCTATTTTGATAAAATTGAGTGCAATGGTAAACAAATACTCTTTCTTAACCTATTAAGTACAGCCTCTCTTTGAGAATGTAGTCATCTCATAAGTTTCAAAAATACCAGTTTGTTGCCAATATGTGTAAATATACAATTATTTATTATACACGTTCACACCTAGACTTGTCACTGTTTCTAGACCAAAGTCGTTGAACCAAGAAACTTTACGATATATGTTAACACTTCTCCATAACACCACAGATACGAACCGAAAACTGTATTCCTAGACATCACCCAAATGAGTAATACTTGATCATTTCGTTTTCTAGTCAGACAAGACCTTACTTATTCAATGACCCCATGTATAGACTTACACTAGGAACAACATATGACACACACAATCAGCAATTCGTTGTGATCAGGTAACCCAGCCTTCGAATATGAACGCAGCCAGTTACACGATCCCTTTCCAAACATTGCGCCGGTACAGAATCATAGCTAAACGAAGAAAACATTTCATATTTATGACGTGGCAACTTTTATTCAATTTGACTTAGCTCTGCGGATTGCAGCACATGTAGGAGCTTCTCAAGTTTCATATGAGAGAATTCCTTGAATATCTGAATCCTTACACACGGGTGCGTTGGCGCTTGTCTGTAACCCGGTTACTATGGCATCAAAAATATGCGACTGTGACACGTGTTCTTTCTGAAGAATTTACAACAGCAGGTTTAGGGCTAACCTCCTTACAATAGCTACGTCTGTCAGCGGGCGTCTTATGTTGACGTATTCATATTTTATCGCACATTAAAATTTTAATCCTATACAAACATTAATTCTATTTATATCTTACATGTGAAGAATGCTTATACTGCATGCAGTACATCTCTGTCGAATAAGTTGCCGAATATTAACGGCGAGTTCTTTTTCATAATCAGTATTCGTAATCACTGTTGTTCCATGGAGCATCATCAGCTGATATGGTCAGAACGTTGTTTTCATAGAGGACATTCGGAGTTCATATCTCGGTTTACTCCAAGAGAAATTATTTAAATACGATGAATGTGTCAGAATGATATAGGCTAGTCCTAAGCTACACAGACAAAATTTTACAGGAGAGCGTGTTGAAAGTTTAGGGTCCAGTGCTAATAGGAGCGGAATCATAATTTCTTCAGCACATTCTGCGTCATTTGTTCAGTAATTTTTATAATATTTTAATAGTAGGTTCCTCAAATGTGTAAAAAGATGAACTCACACACAAAAAAAAAACATTTTTGTTAAAAGTGTGGCTTTGAACTAGCCTATCTCATTCTCATCTCTTGTCCACACGTTTGGTAGAGAAACCAGGTGGCCCGGGTTCGATTCCCAGTCGGAACAAGTTACCTGTTTGAGTTTTTTTTGCGGAGTTTTCCCTCAACCCAATATGAGCGAGCAAATACTGGGTAACTTTCGGTGCTGGACCCCGGACTCATTTCACCGGTATTATCACCTTCGTCTCATTCAGACGCTAAATAACCTGAGATGTTGATAAAGTGTCGTAAAATAACCTACTAAAATTTATTTATTTATTTATTTAAATTTAAATATACACAATAAAGAATATAATTACAAAACAAACAAGAGAAATAGAAATAAAATAATACAAGCAATATAAAAAGAAGATACAGTAGTATTAACAAAATTTGAGACCGAATGAGCAGCGCTCGTGCTCGGTCACAGTTTAGATATAATATTAAAATAAAAAAATAATAATAAAAATAAATAAGTGAAATAAAATAGGAACTAAAATATAATTACAGCGGCAATGGAATTATATAATATAATATTAACACTAGAGAAGAATAATATCGCACGTGAAAAGTAGGACTAATATATATTTCAAAATTATAGAATACAAATATAAAATAGGTTGATTAATTCATACACATAGGCTATAAATTTATTTAATCAAATTGAAGATATTAACATGTTTCTAATTTTCTTGTTATATGTTAGTGGGTTACATGTTAGAAGTTCTGGGTGTAATTTAGTTAAAGCATTGTACAACCGAGGGCCAAAATTTATACTATGCTTTAGACCAGCAGATGTGAGACATTTGGGTTCTACTAATGTTGAATTAATATTTCGTCTTGTGTCATAATTGTGTGTCTGTAATACAAACTTATTACGATTTTTATGATAAAATTTTAACAGCGTATACTTATAAATTTGTTCAATATTAAATACATTAAATTCAGAATAAATTAATTTAGTTCGATAATCGAAACGTTTCTTCACACAAATTTTAATTATTCGTTTTTGTAGTAAATTTAACGGACTAAGATTAATTTTTGTACTTCCACCCCAATAAATTATACCATATTGAATGATAGACTGAAATAAAAATAAATTCTCACCTCTTCATATACAGTAGGCTATATGTTTTATTTTTAGTGGTTTTAACTACAATGGTCATATCGGGACTTCACTATGGAAGAGATATCATTTTGTCTGAAGTTCAGTATTCTCTCTAAGCCGGAGACAGCTGACGCCCTGATCTGGGGTGCTCTCTCACCATCACGACATCCAACGCGCCGGCTGCACACTTAAACCGCGACCGGATCGCCGAGGTGTTCTTTGACCACCAGAACATCTGTCACGTTGGCTGAACACTTAAACCCCTACCGGACCGTAAAGGTGCTCTCTCACCAACACGACATCTATCGCGACAGCTGGACACATACCCCTGACCGAAACACCATCTATCTCTCGGCAGGACAGTTAAAGCTCTCACTTGACAGACATCTCGTCTAATTATAGTGTTTCACTTCTTTCGATGGCTGGATTACTGACATATTCTTGTCGGAGGGTTATGGGTCCGTTTTCCGTAGAAATTGGGTACAAATCCGGCATTTTCCTTTATTACTGAAATTATATGTCTAGTATAATAGAT
>JAJSOF020000037.1:4495000-4607500 GCA_025594305.2 Periplaneta americana | reverse complement strand
AGTTTTTAAAGTTTAGTGATAACTTTGCTTGCTTCAAAGAATTTGGTATGCAACATAAGGAAATTTCAATAGTCTTCCCCTTTGGCAAAATATATTGTATTAGGGTAAATTAGGGTCTGTTGGACAGTCGGGCATGTTGGACACTTTGTACTTTAACGTGTTACCTCGCCACTTGTGGGCACCATATTCTGCTAGAAGTCAATGACGGAAGTAGCCACTTCATCCCTCTTAGCCCCAAATATTTTCCTAAGCACCTTATTCTCAAACACCCTTAATCTCTGTTCCTGTCTCAAAGTGAGAGTCCAACTTTCACAACCATACAGAACAACCGGTAATACAACTGTTATATAAATTCTAACTTTCAGATTTTTTGACAGCAGACTGGATGATAAAAGCTTCTCAATCGAATAATAACAGGCATTTCCCATATTTATTCTGCGTTTAATTTCCTCCCGAGTGTTATTTATATCTGTTACTGTTGCTCCAATATATTTGAATTTTTCCACCTCTTCGAAGGATAAATCTCCAATTTTTATAGTTCCATTTAGTACAATATTCTCGTCACGAGACATAATCATATACTTTGTCTTTTCGGGATTTAAGAAAAATATACTTAATGTTTATAACTTCATAATTTATCTAATACTCTGCAAAAACATTTGAACACAACTGTAATTAAAAGAATACAACAACTGAAGAAAGTGTATAAAACTAATGATACAAGAACAAAATATAAAATTCACGAATTAAACATCATATTAATAACTTGATAAGTTTAAAGAAAAATGTAAATATATATATTATTAAAATTAGAAAATAAATATGTAATTATTTCTCAGAATTCTTTGCAAATACAACAAAATCGAGACACATGAATCAACAGTGAAAAATGAAAACTTGCTAAGTTTATTGCTAGAATATAACGATTGTGCATGACGGAAAGATCCAATATACGAAAATGCCGGGCCATCTAGATGGTATAATTGTCTGAGTGTCTGAAACTCTCACCAATTAAAATATTCTAACTCTAAATGAACAGAGACTTCAAGATCCACAATATTGTTCTTAACAGATAAGCAGAGATTTAATTTTTAAAAACGTTATATAGGTGTTTTCTTTACCTTAAAATGTAGAACCGAAATGAATGTGTAAGTAAATGTTGAAACTTGTGGAAGAAAGTACAATCCTGAACACTACATAGAGAGTGAAACCTTCATGTTAAGTATTATCGTGAACTCGAATGTATAATGGAAAAACCACGCAATAGTATAGCATTAACAGTCAGTGTCTGGTACATCACGATCTCATTTGCAGCGATTATCACACAACCACTCATGTTTCGTCACTTCGTCACCAGATGGCTTATTACCAAGCATTGTTATTGTACTTAAGAATTCAAAATACTGATAGAAACCAATGAACTGCTAGAGACAATGACGATGCAAGAGGACAGTAGCCTCTCCCGACATCTGGTGGCAAGTAAATTATCATCACACGATAATGCTCATAGTGTTTGTATCACAGAGGACAAGACTCTTACAGCACGTTCACTATTCCTTCCACATAGGTTGTACAATTCATTCATTCATTCATTCATTCATTTTATTCCATAGATCTTACATGAGCAATGAAGCTTTAAGATGTGGAACATGTCAACATTTTACAATATTACAATTACAATTTTTACAAATTTTTATAGTTTTAAAATTTAGTAATTTTCTACAATTTTTACAATTTTGTACAATTTTTTTACATTTTGGCGAGATGTAGTGAGATGAGATGAGGTCCGAGGATTCGCCAAAATATTACCCGGCATTTGCCTTTTCGGTGGGGGAAACCTCGGAAAAACCCAACCAGGTAATCAAATCAAAGGGGGTAATCAAATCAAAGTGGTTGATGCCAAGGACTCGCCATAGACCATCCGGCTTCAGTCCCACGGCTGGGGAAAACCTCCGAAGAAACCAAAGTCCAAAGGGGGATCCAACCCAAGCCCGAACGCAGCTCCGGATCAGCAGCCCAGCGAGTCTGCCGACTGAGCTACATCGATGGCTCTACTAAAAGTATACAATACATAGCCAATCAGATTATTAAATTTACAAACGCAAACGATCATTCATAAGTTGAGCTATATTATAATACAAAACAATTTAATTAAATTTAAGGCATAAACAAATCAACCAGTTGTGATATACAGAAATTGATAATACATATCATGCAAACTACTTCAAATTACAAACACAAATAATTTATCAGTAGAGCTATATAGATTACTATTCAATTTAAAGCATATACAATTCATCGGCCAAAACTATACAAATATATACAATACAAAGTAGCATATTTTCATTAAGCTATACAAATTTGTGCAATTAATATCAAGTAGATTAATTCAATTTATAATCATAAACAATTCATCAGTTGAGCTATACATATTACCATTCAATTTACAGTAGGTCTATATACAATTCATCACTAGAGCTACACAGACTAGTAATCATTTTAAGAACATATACAATTCATCAGCCAAACTATACAAACATATACAATCAAATTAGTTCAATTTACAAACTTATTTTCGTTAAGCTATACAAATTTGTGCAATTAATATCAAGTAGATTAATTCAATTTATAATCATAAACAATTCATCAGTTGAGTTATACATATTACCATTCAATTTACAGTAGGTCTATATACAATTCATCAGTAGAGCTACACAGACTAGTAATCATTTTAAGAACATATACAATTCATCAGCCAAACTATACAAACATATACAATCAAATTAGTTCAATTTACAAACTTATTTTCGTTAAGCTATACAATTCATATGAAGTATATTAATTCAATTTATAAGCTTAAACAATTCATCAGTTGACCTATACAGTATACTATTCAATTTACAGTACATACAATTAATCAGTTATGCTAAACAAAAAATACAATACATAGTAAACAGATTAAGTCAATATAAAAACATATTTTAGTTGAGCTATATAAAATTTTACATGTCATTTAAGTAGAATAATTCAATTCACAAGCATAAACAATTCATCAATTGTGCATTATGCAACGAGCCTATAATGGTAGTAATTAAGACGCGAGTATGTTTATGAAACGAGCGCAAGCTCGTTTCATAATTTTCTTTCGAGCGTCTTAATTACCATTATAGGCAAGTTTCATTCGACTTTTTAGGCATGACCATATTTCTAACTTGAAATTATTCGTAAGTATTCATGTTATTCTTATCTGACTGAGGAGCGGAATTGACCTCGTGCAATATCTCGTAAATTGTGAGATGTGCGCAGACGCGAAAGTATTGATTTTTTTCCGAGGAATAAATGTCATTGACCTTGATATAATCTTGAGAGTAAAATAACCTTGAAATTGATTTAAACATTGAAAAACGAGATGATAAATTGAATTTATTTCAATATTATTTACAATTAACGCTAATTATTATAGTAACAGAACATAACCTTCTGCGACACTATTGGATTTCCAGCCTCCGTGACGTTTCGCTAGTTGTCTTTCGATTGCATATCCGAGAATAATCAATACTTGCGCTTTCATATTGCTACAATGGTGTGTTCTGATTGGTGGAACACCTGAACTTTAATGAATAGGTGTACTTTAATGAGGTCCATTAAAGGACTGCTACCAAGTGTATAATTACTACATTTCGGCATGGTCGAGCATAAATTATTTTATGCTCGACCATGCCGAAATGTAGTAATTATACACCTGGTAGCAGTCCTTTAATGCATGTCATTAAAGTACATCTACTCATTAAAGTACCAGTGTTCAGCCAATGACAACTCAGCTTACAGGTGTTCAGCCAATGACAAGTCAGCTTTGTACCGTTATAAAACCGCAAGTATCGATTATTCTCGGATATGCAATCGAAAGAGAATTAGCGAAAAGTCACGGAGGCTGGAAATCCGATACTGTCGCAGAAGGTTATGTTCTGTTACTATAATAATTAGCGTTAATTGTAAATAATATTCAAATAAATTCAATTTGTCATCTCGTTTTTCAATGTCGAATTCAATAATCAAGGTTATATCAAGTATAACGGGATTACATCAAGGTCAATGACATTATTGTTCCTCGGAAAAAATCAATACTTTCGCGTCTGCGCACATCTCACAATTCACGACCTAGAACAAGGTCACTTCCGATCTTGTCAGATACAAATAATATGTATGTATGTATTTATTCACACTGCAATGGGTATATACCCGGTGGCAGTGGTAACTAATTGCACTCAATAATGACAATAATAAACTTATTAATTAAAAATACAATTAATGATAATACTAATAATTAATACTAATAATAATAATAACAACAACAACAGGGAATATACTAAATTAAATGAAACGATCACTTAAAATAACATTTGAAATATTCTAATTTGTATCTTAAAACTAAGATCGAACAAAAACCCACGAGTATATGTTCATATCTGCACAAGTACCTTTCAACATTACACTCATTTCGCTGTCAACTCACTCACTGCACTGGAACTACGACACATTTCACTGATTCTATCCTGATTTCACTAACACTTCAAAAACATTTCACTGTTCAAATACTTTGCACTGCCACTATAACCTATACAGCTTCACTGACAGGAACACGTTTCACTTATACAGCACACTTCACTGACACGACATACTTCTTCACTGATACAACACACTTCACTGACACAACATAATTCTTCACTGATACAACACTTCAATAACAACATATCATTTACACATCTGAATAATTTCAAGTTAGAAATATGGTCGAGCATAAAAAGTCGTATGAAACTTGACTGTAATGGTAATTAAAACGCTCGTATGAAAATTATGAAACTCGCCTGCGCTCGTTTCATAAACATAGTCGCGTCTTAATTACTACCATTATAGGCTCGATGCATAATGTACTATTGAATACTTGAAAACAAGCGATTATACCATGTGTATAAGCCACCAATGTAGCTCAGTCGGCAGACTTATTAGCTTGCTGATCCGTAGCTGCTCTCGTGCTTGGGTTAGATCCCCGTTTTAGTCTGATTACCTGGTTGGGGTTTTTCCGAGGTTTTCCCCAACCATAAGGTAAAATATTCCGTTTGCACCCATTTTTCCGAAATCAACTTTCCGATTGAACACTTTTCCGAATGACAATTTTTCCGAAACCTACTTTTCCGAATACATTTTTCCGAATAGTCATTTCAATCAACATTGCAAGATGAACATCGGACCAATAATGTAAGTGAAGCTTGGCATAATGTATTTCAAATGCTCATCACTAATCATAATCCATCCCTTTATACGGCCTTAGCTTAAAAAAAACCGACACAGGTCATGATTAGGGACCGGATTTTTATGTAATATCAAGGTGTGAAATATGTACATATTTATATTACTATTTTTCCATCTGCAGTGAAAGCTTCATCCATCACAACCCATGATTTTATTTTTGTCGTTAGGGTTGAAGATACAGGGGCCATTTTAGTTAGTTAAAAGCAATAGACAAACGCACTTGCACTTTATACTGTAAGTACTAAAACTAGAGAACTGAGTGAAATGAATGACACAAAAGTACTGCAAGCACTGTTTCGCTTTACTGGATTATTTATTTTAATCTTTCAACATCTTTCCAGTTTGTTCCTTTACTTCAGCTTCTTTTCAAAATTCGGCTACTTTATTGCGGCTCATGTCAGACTTGACACGGGTTTTCCCTGGAAGGATTAGGAAGAGGGTGGGTAAGGTTGCAAATTGCATGGGAACGGCTTGTTAAGACGTGTGCAGAACAATTATAGTTCGAGACAAATCATGTCGTCCTCGTCCACTCCACCGCATGAAGACAACGCTACTTTCTGAGTGATTTTTACAATACAAGGTAGTTGTATGAGAAAGGTTGCCTTTTGCAAATCAAGATTTCAGGTATAACTCCCTGTAAAGTTGATTTGAATAATTTCGAGGGAAAAATTGTTCCGGAGCAGGGTATCGAACCCGGGACCTTTGGTTTAACGTACCAACGCTCTACCACTGAGCTACCCGGGAACTCTAACCGACACCGATCCAATTTTTCCCTCTATATCCACAGACCTCAAAGTGGGCTCACAACCGTCAAGAAATCTTGATTTGCATAATACACGTCACTGTTCGTTAACAGAAAACCACAATTTAAGTCACACGGAGTTAGTGTGCACTCGAAATTGGTTGCTTGACGGTTGTCAGCCCACTTTGAGGTCTGTGGATATAGAAGGAAAAATTGGATCGGTGTCGGTTAGAGTTCCCGGGTAGCTCAGTGGTAGCGTGTTGGTACGTTAAACCAAAGGTCCCGGGTTCGATACCCGGCTCCGGAACAATTTTTCCCTCGAAATTATCCAAGGTTGCCTTTTGTTCACTCATATTTACAGTGGGCGGTATGGGGTGAGTGCCTCTATTACTTCCTGGGACTAAAGACGTTATGTTTCGTCCCGAAATATATCTTTTCTTGGGTAGGTAAAAAGGCTTTTTAAATCTGTGTAGGCTATTTCAAATTGTAAAGTTCCCCAGCAGAAGTTTTTTTTTCTTTTCCTTTTAGAGAAGTAAAATTGAATAAAACCCCTAAATATGTAGATTTATGTAATACCAAGCCATAATATGTAATGTGGAGTAAATATATAAGAATATGTAGTATCAAATGTTAATATTTTAATGGTAAGTAGAAGATTCGCAATGATTTGTTATTCAAAGGAATATAATATGTAATTACATAAAAATCCGGTCGCTAGTCATGATACAAGAGTTGAGTTTGGGAAGGAAGGTAAAAGCACAGCCAAGAAAGCGGTGGATAGCAGTACAAAACCGAATCAGGGCACTAACACTGGAATTCGAAACATACAAAGAAGAAAACCGCCGTCTTCAGAACTTAAGAAGAATTGGGTACAATTTTAGCTTCTGAAAAGACATAAAATACAAGCCATGACTTGTAATAAATTCGTTTTAAGTCTAAAATCACATAAATTTAATGTGCTCTTAACTTTACTAATTATTTCATTTAATATTCTTGATTTCGGAAAACAGGTCCTATGAAATATGGTCATTTGGAAAAATTGACAATCACAAAGTTGGTTTCGAAAAAATGACCTGAAACCGAAGATGGTCAACGCCGGAAAACAAGCCAAGAAACTGGATTTCATTTCCAGAATGAAAGCTTACTTTGAAACGTTGATGTTTAGTTTGGGATTCTAAACTTCGTTACCGACTGCATCCAGACGCGTCTGCTAGACCCTTAGGTCATGTACAAGAATTAGCTATACGTGAGCAGGATATTGCATTGTCTTCGTTTGCACATTTTCATATTTGTTTTGCATGCGAGATATGCCTGCTGGTGTTCAGGACTGAGAATGATGTCGATATTTATATGCACGTTTCGTGCGCGTGTGTGTAACTTATCTCTCCATTCAAATCCGTACGCACATAACAGTGACAGTACGATATTGTCAGACTATTTCACTTTCCGGATGACAATTGACTGGAGAAATATACGACAGAGCTGTACCTCCATGAGTCACCAGCCATCTTTCGCTAGGGACCAACCAACAGACCAGTAACTCGGGAGGAAATTAAACACAGAATAAATATGGGAAATGCCTGTTATTATTCGGTTGAGAAGCTTTTGTCATCTAGTCTCCCGTCAAAAAGTCTGAAAGTTAGAATTTATAAAACAGTTAAACAGTTAAATTGGAAAATTTTGTCTTAGTTAATGTTTTTTAGGTATTGCTAGAAGTATTGATTTGTGTTTTTTTTTCTTTTTCTTTTTTAACCTAGATTAAAATTGCAAGTTTCTTGTTTATGTTAGTTAATTAGTTAGGATGGAATTAATTATGATACTTAATCACTCATTTAAAGTTTGGGTGGCTGCAACCTGTATATTTTTGTGTGGCTTTACTTTGTTTATAGTGTTTTTTTCTCTCTCTTTATTTCTTGATTAGCTTTACTTTGTATATTATAGTGTATTTTTTCTGTTTATTTCTATTATTGTATTTATATTCCTGGTGTTGTGGAAGAGAAGGCCTGATGGCCTTAACTACACCAGAATAAATAAATAAATAAATAAATAAATAAATAAATAAATAAATAAATAAATAAATAAATAAATAAATATTACCGGCTGTTCTTGATGGTTGTAAAACTTGGACTCTTACTTTGAGAGAGAAACAGAGATTAAGAGTGTTTGAGAATAAGGTTCTTAGGAAAATACTTGGGGCTAAGAGGGATGAAGTTACAGGAGAATGGAGAAAGTTACACAACACAGAAGTGCAAGCATTATATTCTTCACCTGACATAATTATGAACATTAAATCCAGACGTTTGATATGGGCAGGGCATGTAACACGTATGGGCGAATCCAGAAATGCATATAGAGTGTTAGTTGGGAGGCCGGAGGGGAAAAGACCTTTGGGGAGGCCGAAACGTAGATGAGAGGATAATATTAAAATGGATTTGAAGGAAGTGGGATATGATAGTAGAGATTGGATTAATCTTGCTCAGGATAGGGACCAATTATGGGCTTATGTGAGGGCGGCAATGAACCTCCGGTTCCTTAAAAGTCGTAAGTAAATAAGAAACTATCCTCTGTAGGAATACAATAGAGATATCTTGGCGAATATAAGGAAACGCCATGAAAAAACGGACTATATTCCAAGAAACTCTGATTTAACAATCTGTTTGTCTGTCAATAGGCCTACATACTTTCATTCATTCATTCCATTCATTCATTTATTTTATTCCATAGATCTTACATGAGCAATGAAGCTTTAAGATGTGGAACATGTCAACATTTTACAATATTACAATTACAATTTTTACAAATTTTTATAGTTTTACAATTTAGTAATTTTCTACAATTTTTACAATGTTGTATAATTTTTTTACATTTTGGCGAGATGTAGTGAGATGAAATGAGGTCCGAGGATTCGCCAAAATATTACCCGGCATTTGCCTTTTCGGTGGGGGAAACCTCGGAAAAACGCAACCAGGTAATCAAATCAAAAGGGGTAATCAAATCAAAGGGGTTGATGCCAAGGACTCGCCATAGACCATCCGGCTTCAGCCCCACGGTTGTGGAAAACCTCGGAACTTTATTGGCGGCATTTTAATATATCTCCACAGTACCTACCTTAGCTAGATCAGAGCTGAATTCCTGACGAAAGATTTACTTTTTAAACAGAAAATAGTCATGCTGTGTCGAAACAACCTATTATAGTATGCAGTAAACAATACAAAATCCGTACTTATTAAACTTCGAATGAACAGTGTCTTTCATTTTGCATACGAACTTGCAGGTACATCAGTAAAGAAATCACCTAACGTCATCCTATACCCTGTGTTCTTTAAACCTGTATTGTATTGTATTTATTAACATTCCATGGTATTCATACATTGCTTACAGCTAGAATATGGAACAAGTCAAAAAACTTAATACTGTTATTGCAAGTTATCTTGAACCTTACATCCCCTAAGTCTGTCTTTCGAACTGCTCGGTACGGCATGTACTCATCAACGCAACGGCACGACAAGGATGCCCATCCCTCGGGTAACGTGACTCTTTTCAGAAAACGTTGGTTCTTTCACTTCACGGCTCTCTACTGTAAAAGAACTTGGTTCAATATAGACATCATCATCTCACGACACTCCGGTTTTGAGAGGAGAACATGGTTTCGTAGCAGGTTTTAATTAACCTGTAATGAGTAAGTATTTAAATATAATCGTTTGTACACTCCTCCTCTCTCATCCGGGGTGGGGAGGGGCAAATGGCAGAATTACTACAGCTATTTTTATACATTATATAGGTCTATATGACTTAGGCCTACACCTACAGCTGATATGTACATATTCTTATAACAATATTTTACAGGCTTATTATTTGAATTTACATTAACTTACAATTATACACAATTCATATCCCTATCATTGCTGCCATCATTGCTTGGTCCAAAATTAATTATTATTTCGTCAATGGCATCATCCATTCGGAATTATCTTCTTAATCGTAGGTACTACTTTCTGAACACGATAGAATTCTTCGATTGTATTCCGAATGACATGTTGATCAAGTCGTCCACTTCAACTTTACACAAGTCCTAATTCTGGAATGAAATAATATGTTTTGCAGACTATAACAAAACAATAACTTACAACAATAATTCATTATGTCGCTCTCAATACACACACTATTGTACATAACTTTTATAGCAATAATTTCTAAACATTACATACCTCTTCTTTCCCGGAGTAGTGTGAGGTTCATTCGGTTGTTATTCAATATTATTCTTAATTCTCTTCACGGAACTAATACTTTTGCCAGAGTATTTAGCCGCTCTCTCATAGCCCTTATCAAGAGGTTCCAGCAAACATTTATTTTGTTTAATTTTTCCTCCTCGCAACACTTAATTATATTTTCGATAATTTCTCTTTATCCATTGTGGATAGCAGCGTTACTTTTTCTCCGCGGTGGTGTGATTTCACCATAATTACTACCCTTTGGTTGCTGCTCCATGTTAACACTACTGGTACGCAGTGAAGGAAATAGCTCTATGTTTCTTGACAAGAGATTATGATGCGGAGCATGCGCAAACAAGTCAGTTGGCTCCACCCACGTTACGCGCTTCCTTCCCTCTGCCCTTCTGTCCCCGCTCAGAAAGTTCAAGATAACTTGCAATAACAGTACTATTATAAAATCTTAATTTATAGTCACAGTCTAGATGAAATACATACAGAAGAGATTTATAATATAGTCTACTAGTACAACACATAGTTTTAGTATCAATTTCATGAAGTGTTATTGAATGTCATGAATTCACCTACAGAATAGACGGCGTGAGAAATTAGGTACTTCTTTAATTTGGCCCTAAATAATTTTATGTTTTGAGTTTCATTTTTTATATCGATAGGGAGGCTATTAAACATTTTTACTGCCATATAAGGCATTCCTTTTTGATAGCACGATATACTTGCCGATGGAGTATGAAAGTCATTTTTTGACGTGTATTTATGCTATGAACTGTTGAATTAGTTACAAAGTTTTCACGATTACATACGAGGAAGATTATTAATGAAAAGATATACTGACAATCACGATTACATACGAGGAAGATTATTAATGAAAAGATATACTGACAAGCCATGGGCTCCCTAGATTTGGCACCTACTATAATTCTAATTACTCTTTTTTGTAATAGAAATATATTGTTACTATCTGTGGAATTTCCCCAGAATATTATTCCAAAACTCATTACCGAGTGGAAGTATGCAAAGTATATTGTTTTTAAGGTATTGATATTTACTATGTTTTGCATAGATCTAATAGCAAAACAAGCTGAATTTAGTTTGGGGGTAATTTCTTTAAAATTATTTTTCCAATTTAACACATTACCGATTTTTAAGCGGAGAAATTTGGTTGTTGTTGTTTCTAATAGGGATCTATTGTTAATTATTGCGCTAGAAATTTGCGACGCCTCTAGGCAAAGTTTTGGTGTCTCAACTTTTTCCCTAGCCACGACTAGGGAAAGACTGATAACCACAATTGAGTGGAACGTAATGTGCATATAACTAAACATAAAATATTGCCTATTAATATGTAAAAAACTATGGTTCATATGTACTCGTATGTATTGCTGGTGCTAATATAATCAGTGATTTCTTACCGCACGAGTAAAAAAGAGACGATATATGTCAAGATCTTCATCTTTCATTCCTCATTTCTCGCTGATGCTTGTAGTAAAAATGACAACCAATGACTCCCATGCTTAGGAAAGACAATCGTATTGTGGAAGTACAAAACGACAGTTCGGATTGACTTGTACATGTTTACCATTGCTACGTAAACAAGTAGTCTACCTGCGGCATATTTTTTCCAAGATATGAGTTAATAAATGACCAGTGCTGGCTAGTTATTTGACACACACGAAGCACTGACGTTGTTTGCTAGTTTACTGATAACGTTACTCTATGGCAAATAGCTCCACTGCCCTCACCATTAACTGATAACACGTGACGTAGACAACGTACACTATAATAAAAATTCTATGGAAGTGAATGCTTTTCACATATTTTAAAGCTCCTTGTCGGTGTTGTCAGGCGATGGGAAAACGTCCTTTTCATAGGGAAATGCTGGCTAAAATTTCTTTCTGAACAGAAAGGACCATTAGAAAAATGATTTGGAAATAATAGAGGAATTATACCAAAATTTTAAACACATAAATATTTCCAACTAGCTGAAAGCACCCGGCGTTGCCCGGGTTTTCCTTTCTGCTTCTATTTTTAATTAAACTGGTTATTAAATTTTCAGAAATCTCGGAAATCTAATTGTCTTTACTAAGCTTTCCTCGCCCATAAAGAAGAATCTTTTACTTAACGTCACGTACATGAATTAATGAACTCCTTAGCCTGCCAGGGTTAACTCAATTTAAAACAGCTGTAAATCAGGCACCGAAAAGAAAACATTTCATCATGTGCCTGACGTTAAACTGCTGTTTTAAATGTATATATTTATTTTTTTTATTTATTTATCTATCTATCTATCTATCTATCTATCTATCTATCTATCTATCTATCTATCTATCTATCTATCTATCTATCTATCTATCTATCTATCTATCTATCTATCTATCTATCTATCTATCTATCTATCTATCTATCTATCTATCTATCTATCTATCTATCTATCTATCTATCTATCTATCTATCTATCTATCTATCTATCTATCTATCTATCTATCTATCTATCTATCTATCTATCTATCTATCTATCTATCTATCTATCTATCTATCTATCTATCTATCTATCTATCTATCTATCTATCTATCTATCTATCTATCTATCTATCTATCTATCTATCTATCTATCTATCTATCTATCTATCTATCTATCTATCTATCTATCTATCTATCTATCTATCTATCTATCTATCTATCTATCTATCTATCTATCTATCTATATCTATCTATCTATCTATCTATCTATCTATCTATCTATCTATCTATCTATCTATCTATCTATCTATCTATCTATCTATCTATCTATCTATCTATCTATCTATCTATCTATCTATCTATCTATCTATCTATCTATCTATCTATCTATCTATCTATCTATCTATCTATCTATCTATCTATCTATCTATCTATCTATCTATCTATCTATCTATCTATCTATCTATCTATCTATCTATCTATCTATCTATCTATCTATCTATCTATCTATCTATCTATCTATCTATCTATCTATCTATCTATCTATCTATCTATCTATCTATCTATCTATCTATCTATCTATCTATCTATCTATCTATCTATCTATCTATCTATCTATCTATCTATCTATCTATCTATCTATCTATCTATCTATCTATCTATCTATCTATCTATCTATCTATCTATCTATCTATCTATCTATCTATCTATCTATCTATCTATCTATCTATCTATCTATCTATCTATCTATCTATCTATCTATCTATCTATCTATCTATCTATCTATCTATCTATCTATTTATTTATTTATTTATTCTGGTGTAGTTAAGGCCATTAGGCCTTCTCTTCCACACCTCCAGAAATACAAATAAAGAAATAGAAAAAACAAAGTAAAACCCAACGAAAATATAATTCCTTCTTCTCTTTCTGATCAGTTTCAACATCGAATCAATATTATACATATATAATTTAATTTATATTGGAAGACTTTTCACTTCTTGACCGCTGTACACCCACTTATATCATAACCAATTTTTTTTTAATATAACTTGAAACTATATCTCATAAATTCAGAACATATTATATTAATTCTAATTTTATACACAGAATACAGATAATTTAAAATTTATTTGATATAGAGTAAGACAGACCATAAGTGATCTAAATTATCTTTCACTTTTACAATTTAAGCTATCAAGAGAGCAATATTTGCGTTTAGCCTCTTGGGCTAGTGGTCAGAGCTTCTGGCTACTGTTCATGAGGTCCAGGGTTCGATTCCCGGTTACAACACAGGAATTTTTCTTTAAAGAGGAATGTTCCTGTGTTCGTCAGTGGTCTGGAAATTAGGTTAGGCTTAGGTTTAAGACCTCTCCTGGCACTTCATAATAATTGTATCATAATATCATTCATCATCATCGGGGCAGCGTAACTCCGCCTTCAAGGCGCCCCAACCTCAGAAGGGGGTTACAAATATAGGAGAGATCAGAAATGTTAAATGACAACTCGGTGGCATTTAAAAAATATACTAGTGGCTTGTGCAGCAAATACTGCTGGAAACTAAGTTCGTTAGACGTTCAAATACAAATTTTTCAGATTTATTTTCAGTGAAGAATACTTGTCTTTTTGATAGTTATTTACTTCCATAATAATGAAGCATACTCCCTCTGAATGGATTTTTTTAGGCCAAATACTTTTTCTTGAAACTATCCAACTTCAGTTTTTGAGTTTCAACGCGAAAACGCAAGTATCAATGTCAGGACGATAGCAGTAGCTATTTCAGGTCATTGTAGATTGTAGGCAAAAGTTAAAAAAATGTCAGGTTTGCTAAGCTTACGAACAATAGCATTTTCGTATAGCTGCTGCATGTAGAACTTGAAATGTAGAGTGTAAAATCATTTTATCCTACTAAGAGATCTTGCTGAAATGATCTGGAAACTACAAAATTTTCTAGGCCTCTTATTTTATCAGTAAGTAATACCTTTTGATCTTTCCTTAGGAACTGTAATTTTTGCGCTCTCTCGAGCCAATACTGAAGACAATGACACCCCCATTAAGTATATGAAAAAGACCCAACCCCACTGGTTTAATAAGTATAAAAATATTTGATTTTTAATGACAATATTATTATCATCTTACTTAAGTTTTGTAGTTATATATAGCAGTCACTCAGTAAATTATAGAAATGAAGATCTAAATTAAGATATTCTCTACATTTACTTACATAACCTCAAAACGTTTCACTTTCATGTCATCAATATAGCATCAATATTATGTACAATGGATGAAGAATAGACGCATCATGATACTAACTACAATAATATTTAATTTCTAATGGTAATAATGTCATCAAACCATCCCAAGTTTCGTAGATTTGAATATCCAATACACAGCTGTACTCAGAAAATTATACACTGCAGAATCAGTTTTTAATAACAAATTGAATTGAGCTCTAAATATGTCGGCAATCCTGCCTTCGTGTAATAGTCTATTGTTTATTGTAGTGTATGTTTTGTTCTGAAATTCAATCAAGTAGGCTGTCATTCACTAAAATTAGTTCTCAAAACTGACAACAGATGGATTTTGGAAAATAGGAAAATTATGTAGGAAAATTGACATTTCACTGAAAACGACTACTTTTCCGAAAAAATTTGGATGCCAGGCATGAAAATGAGGGGTCACTCATTAAAATCCGTTAGGCTGTTTTCCCGTAATTTCCATTACCAGTTCAAATTATATATATGGATATTTCTTCTTAAATTGGGCAAAAAAAATACAATAGACCTACTTGGTATTTCCCATACGCATTGCAACATCCGCTATTCAAATTTTTATTGCAGAGCAGTAAAAACTCATCAAACTTAATTTTAGTGCAGTGAATGCTTAATTTCTTACTATTCATTTCTGTGTAATTAAACAAAGTACTATACATTATAACAGTTAGACAATTTGAATGAAATTAACAGCGCTATTATATCTATCAATTTAGTTCTCCCATGAGAAAATTCTAAGTCACTGATTCATCTGATTTAAAGGCTAGAATTTCCCGCCCTGAACATGTCTGTCCCACGCTGAACAAGTCTGTTCTAGAACATTTTGTCCTGCAATTCTTTCTGTTTTCAATGAAGAACTGAAAAAATATATATTGTATAAAACTGAACGTAGGCACTTACTTCCCTGTTCCTTATTGCTGAAATGTTTAGAATAAATCTTCAACCTAATAGAGACTATATTATAATACATTATTCAATAAAACTTTACTTAATTACAAGTGGCTTTTAGAGAAACAGGAGGTTCATTGCCGCCATCGCTCTCTATCCTGAGCAGGATTAATCCAGTCTCTATCACATCCCACCTCCCTCAAATCCATTTCAATATTATCCTCCCATCTATGTCTCGGCCTCCCCAGAGATATTTTCCCCTCCATCCTCCCAACTAACACTCTATATGCATTTCTGGATTCGCCCATACGTGCTACATGCCCTCCCCATCTCAAACGTCTGGATTTAATGTTCCTAATTATGTCAGGTGAAGAATACAATGCGTGCAGCTCTGTGTTGTGTAACTTTCTCCATTCTCTTGTAACTTCATACCTCTTAGCCCCAAATATTTTCCTAAGCACCTTATTCTCAAACACCCTTAATCTCTGTTTCTCTCTCAAAATGAGAGTCCAAGTTTCACAACCATACAGAACAACCAGTAATATAATTGTTTTATAAATTATTTCAGAATTTTTGACAGCAGACTGGATGATAAAAGCTTCTGAAGCGTATAATGACAGGCATTTCCCATATTTATTTTGCGTTTAATTTCCTCCCGAGTGTCCTATATTTGCTACTATTGCTTCCAGATATTTGAACTTTTTCACCTCTTTAAAGGATAAATTTTCAATTTTTATATTTCCATTTCGTACTATGTTCTGTTCTGGTTACGAGACATAATCAAATAGTTTGTCTTTTCAGGATTTACTCCCAAACCTATCTCTTTACTTGCTTCCAGTAAAATTCCCGTGTTTTCCCTAATCGTTTGTGAATTTTCTCCTAACATATTCACAACATCCGCATAAACAAGTAACTGATGTAACCCGTTCAATTCCAAACCCTCTTTCTTATCCTGGACTTTCCTAATGGCATATTCTAGAGCAAAGTTAAAAAGTAAAGGTGGTAGTGCATCTCCTTGCTTTAGCCCGCAGTGAATTGGAAAAGCATTAGACAGAAACTGACCTATACGGACTCTGCCGTAAGTTTCACTGAGACACATTTTAATTAATCGAACTAGTTTCTTGGGAATACCAAATTCAATAAGAATATAATATAAAACTTCTCTCTTAACCAAGTCATATGCCTTTTTGAAATCTGTGAATAACTATGCACTGTACCTTTATACTCCCATTTTTTCTCCATTATATGTCGAATACAAAATATCTGGTCAATGGTTGATCTATTACGCCTAAAACCACACTGATGATCCCCAATAATTTCATCTACATATAAAGTTAATCTTCTCAAAAGAATATTGGACAAAATTTTGTACGACGTCAACAAAAGTGATATTCCTCGAAAGTTACTACAGTTAGTCTTGTCCCCCTTCTTAAAGATAGGTACGATGATGGACTCCTTCCATTGTTCTGGTACAATTTCCTTTTCCCAAATAGCAAGTACAAGCTTATAAATTTCGTTTGATAATGCGCTTCCACCCTCTTGTATTAATTCTGATGGAATTTGATCGATACCTGGAGACTTGTAATTTTTCAGACCTAGTTTGTTTATTCAATAAAACTAAATACAAATAAATGAAATATAATTTTAAGTCTGGTAGTATCTATAGGCGTAATATAACAATGGTGATAATAGGTATAGCAGTCATAGCAAAAAGAAGAGGAACAGGAGATGACGAAAAAGAAATATTATGATTTTTAGCACAACGTTACGTTCTCTCATGCGACTTAAAAACGTAACTGTGAAGTGATTAAATGATCCTTAATCCAGTAAATATACTTCCCGACCGATTATCTCCTCCCCTTGTTTATTTTTCACGCTCTGATCAAAAAGGTGCACAAATAAGTGAACGCACCTTTCATCTCTCTTTGTTAAAATTGCACTAATTTACTCCAGTAGCTTCACAGAGCCGCTATCGCCACCTGGTTTTAAAGAATGGGTCGGGGTACACACATTTCCCAAGCGATTATTATCAATTTTTTAAATTACCGTAATTTGATTCTTTTGTCCCGACGTTCACGGTAGTTAGACGTCAGTTATTTCGAATTTCTTGGGGTTAGGTGTATCTGCTAAAATACGATCTATTGTGAAGTGTTGTGAGGAGTGGTCCAACAACTGTTGTTGGTGAGAACTTCCCCTCCCCTTCCCCTCCGACCAACATCTTTGGTGGTACCGTGCCTTATAATATTCCGCTCAAGAAATCTCATAGCTTCTGGGGGGGAGGGGTTTTTCTTTTCTTCATGATCTCACCCTCCCTCCGGCATTAAACCCCTTGTACAGCAGAGAGGGTTGTTACGTTGCAGCCGCAGTTTAACAAACACACGTGTCCTCATTGCTGTCACCCTTGTAAACTGTACAGTCTCTGCAGCTCCTCTGGCTAAGCTGTAGCAGGAGTCTGAGCGACACGAAAAGGGGAAAGTCCCGCGCATTTTGTTACTCTCGAGCAGAGTCCATGGATATACCAGAATAGCGCAATCACCGAGTCGGCCGCCGAGTCCTTTTCAACACCCGTGGGATAGGAATATTTAAAGTAAAACTCAGATATTTTTAATTTGAAGGGCAAAAACTTCTAAAGGATCTTCTTACATTATGGAGCATTATTGTCAGTTAACATACTAATGTAAATCCACAAACGATTAGGGAAAACACGGGAATTATACTGGAAGCAAGTAAAGAGATAGGTTTGGAAGTAAATCCCGAAAAGACAAAGTATATGATTATGTCTCGTGACGTGAATATTGTACGAAATGGAAATATAAAAATTGGAAATTTATCTTTTGAAGAGGTGGAGAAGTTCAAATATCTGGGAGCAACAGTAACAAATATAAACACAGAATAAATATGGGAAATGCCTGTTATTATTCGGTTGAGAAACTTTTATCATCTAGTCTACTGTCGAAAAATCTGAAAGTTAGAATTTATAAAACAGTTATATTACCGGTTGTTCTTTATGGTTGTCAAACTTGGACTAACTTTGAGAGAGGAACATAGGTTAAGGCTGTTTGAGAATAAGGTGCTTAGGAAAATATTTGGGGCTAAGAGGGATGAAGTTACAGGAGAATGGAGAAAGTTACACAACACAGAACTGCACGCATTGTATTCTTCACCTGACATAATTAGGAACATTAAATCCAGACGTTTGAGATGGGCAGGGCATGTAGCACGTTTGGGCGAATCCAGAAATGCATATAGAGTGTTAGTTGGGAGGCCGGAGGGAAAAAGACCTTTAGGGAGGCCGAGATATAGATGGGAAGATAATATTAAAATGGATTTGAGGGAGGTGGGATATGATGATAGAGAATGGATTAATTTTGCTCAGGATAGGGACCAATGGCGGGCTTATGTGAGGGCGGCAATGAACCTCCGGGTTCCTTAAAAGCCAGTAAGTAAGTAACTAAGTAAGTAAGTAACATACTAATGTAGGCCTATAAAAACTTTATTTATTAATTATTACAGCATAAATATACATTTAAGCGTTCAATACACTCCTTGATAAACGTCATAGTTATAGGTATTACAGCAACATGAACTTAATAAATTACAAGTAACAAATGAAAACAACAATGTTGCAGATAAAATAACAAAAAATCTAAACATTTCCAACTGCATTCCTCGTGCAAACTCTCCGGCTTCCACATATAAGGGCACACTATAGGCTACTGAAATTAGTTTTAAGAGTTCACAATAACGAAATCAATAACAACCACACTTACGAAGCTAGATTCACCAAATTTTGATCACTTGTATATCTGCTTAATAGTGACTAATGTATAAAATTTCATCCGCCTATGATAAATGATTTGCGTTTTATTAATATTTTATTAAAATATTGAACCGCTTTATATAAAAAGTCGCTTGCACAACAATTGACATTATTCTTAAGTGATATTCACTTATATGGATCCTTACATACATGGAATCAAAGCTTACTATAGGGTTATTAATCAGTAATTACTAGAATTTTTTATTATGAAATAATACCACAATTTAAGTCACACGGAGTTAGTGTGCACTCGAAGTTGGTTGCTTGACGGTTGTCAGCCCACTTTGAGGTCTGTGGATATAGAGGGAAAAATTGGATCGGTGTCGGTTAGAGTTCCCGGGTAGCTCAGTGGTAGAGCGTTGGTACGTTAAACCAAAGGTCCCGGGTTCGATACCCGGCTCCGGAACAATTTTTCCCTCGAAATTATTCTAATCAACTTTACAGGGAGTTATACCTGAAATCTTGATTTGCATAATACACGTCACTGTTCGTTAACAGAAAACCACAATTTAAGTCACACGGAGTTAGTGTGCACTCGAAGTTGGTTGCTTGACGGTTGTCAGCCCACTTTGAGGTCTGTGGATATAGAGGGAAAAATTGGATCGGTGTCGGTTAGAGTTCCCGGGTAGCTCAGTGGTAGAGCGTTGGTACGTTAAACCAAAGGTCCCGGGTTCGATACCCGGCTCCGGAACAATTTTTCCCTCGAAATTATTCTAATCAACTTTACAGGGAGTTATACCTGAAATCTTGATTTGCATATTACACGTCACTGTTCGTTAACAGAAAACCACAATTTAAGTCACACGGAGTTAGTGTGCACTCGAAGTTGGTTGCTTGACGGTTGTCAGCCCACTTTGAGGTCTGTGGATATAGAGGGAAAAATTGGATCGGTGTCGGTTAGAGTTCCCGGGTAGCTCAGTGGTAGAGCGTTGGTACGTTAAACCAAAGGTCCCGGGTTCGATACCCGGCTCCGGAACAATTTTTCCCTCGAAATTATTCAAAAAATTAATAGTCATAAAAATTCCTAGTAATTTACCCATTCACTGTACAGAAAATTCCAATAGTAATGTTTGTTCCAACGTATATAAAGAATCATACAGGCTAAGTGAATATCAATTAAAAATAATGTAAATTGTGGCGCAAGGGACTTTTTGAATGAAGCAATACAATATTTTATTAAGTTATTAATAAAATACAAACCACTTATCATAGACCAGGTATGCTCAAAATTGTAAAAGCGCCGATTACACGGATGATGCTGCACTGCATAACACACACAGCGTACGGACTGGGCTCCGCAACTACATTGCAGCACCGCCAGTGGCATCGCTCTCACACGCTTACAAATATGGATAATAAACTTAATTTGAAAAAGGAAAGAATATACACTGTAATATTCAGTTATTACATTGTGTATTATATTTAATATAGTTATGATATTATTATATCATAATGTTATTTTCATATTGCACCATACATGAGTCATTCCACGTCAAATCGCACAGCAATGAAACACGACCTTCTCGGAAATGGTCGAATTTTTTTTCATGAATTCCAGACATCAAATAAGGACACCCGTATTTTTTTTATTTTCACAATTATTAATTATTTGTGTAGTTATGAATATTTGAAGTTACGCAAATTATGCGCGCATTGTTACATAAACTCGCTTGGAACTTTGTGTCTACATATAATTGAGATTTGCAGTTTGGCGCACTTGAAAGACGAAATACAACACTTTTTATTACATTAGACCTATCACAAATAAATTAAAAATTTGGCCTATTTTTTTAATCATTTCTTTTTCAAAGCAAAATAACTATATTAAATAGCCAAGTTAAAAATCTGAAAAAAATATAGACTTGTTCGCTGATGTATTATCTGTAAACTACAGCATTTATAAATATGGGATCGGCACCCATACATTTGTAACAATTTATTTTCCGGAGGCATGCATGCGCTCGCGATGCCCAGCTAATGAACTGCTTGCAGCTATAGGCTAGAAGGCTGCCCGTGGAAATTCCCCGTTGCATCTGATGTCACCATACTAATCATCAAATGATTAATACCTTAAGGAACAGTAAATATCTTATCTAAAATTATTTTATTATAGTCAGCTCAGGGGGAAGCCCTTCACAGTTTATACTGTAATATAGCCAAGTGTTTGATGATAGCAAGACTGGGTAAGGCAGTAAACAGATGGCAAGAGAGAAAAATAATCAGTTTGGGTTTGAATTTCGCGCAGTGACGTGACTTCTATACAACATGAGTGACGGAAAAGATCGCGTAATATATAACAAGTGTTTAAATCCATTTACCTTCCTAATCACGCTTTTAAAAAGAAAAGTACACTAAGACGCGTAAGTCGCGACTTATTGATAAAGCTCAATTTAAAGGAGTCTTTGAGTGTGCAAATATGTGATTTGTTCCGTAAAATCAATCAATTTCCGCATAGGTCAGGTGAAATTATATGTGAAGCCGTTAGTTCTTGTGATATTAATAAACATGAATCAAATGAAAATGCGGACAGAGAAAGTGATTATCCCAGTATTTCTTCTAGCATTTCTATGGATACAGTGCTAGAAATCAGTAATATTGAGGAATTAAACAAGAGTTTGATGTCAATAGAATCCCCTATCAAGAAAAGAAAGATACAACGAAAACGATACCCCCGTGAAAAGTTTCAAAAGTAAAAGGCTCCCTAGCATGTTAAGTTTTTCATGTAGAAGATGTATCATCATCATCCATTCAAAAGTCAGCCATATTTTATTTTTGACGGAATGCAAAGAAAGTACAACCTGAAAATTACATAGTTATTGCAGACTTTTCTGAAAATTATTCATTTGTAATACAAGATTCAATACAAGGTGTGCATTGGAACATATGCCAAGCCACAATACAGTACAATTTTAATTTTACTTCCTACTTTATTTTATTTTATATTCACTTATAGGCCTATTAATATTATATCTGAACTGTGACCGAACACGAGCGCTGCTCATTCGGTCTCAAATTTTGTTAATACTACTGCATCTCCTTTTTTTATATTGATTGTATTATTTTATTTCTATTTCTCTTATTTGTAATTATCAGGGAACGGATTTATATGGACTAAAAATATATGAAATATGTAAATATATATGTAGTTATTTTTACCAAAATATGGAATTAAATATGGATTTTTACCAAAATATGGAATTAAATATGGACTTAAAATTATAAAAAAATGACTATGTACGTTAAATATTGGTACATTTTAATCAAACTAAACAAAAATATAATGGACGTACCTTATCTTCCAATGTAGTTTCAACAAAACACAATTTTTATTGTCTGTTACCATAACAATAGGTTACAAACATTTCTTTCAAGTGCTGAAAAGTGAATCTTCTTCTATTGTCTCTGAGGATAGATTTATACTGACTAAAAGAGCGTTCGACGTCACAAGAAGTAACTGGTACATAATTCAATTTCACAATGTCTGCTGGGGATAAGTCCAAGTTAATCTTCACTGTTGATTCACCACTCATCACAGCAACAACCTTTTGTAGTTCTTCATATCCAGGGTTTTTGAAAGTACAGTGTCCACCTTAGCTCTTACTGCATCTGCAACTTTACCTCTACCACGATTCAGTTGTTCCACAGTACTATTTATAATTTCAAAACTTTCAGATAGTGAAAGGTGCCTATTTTGGAGACTTTTGAGCGTTTTTATGATGCATGAAAATGTATGCTGAATGTGAGCTAAGTCATTCTTCACACTTATGTCACAGGTAACTGTTTTCGCAGTATCAATTGAGACTGCATCTTCAGAGTCCAATGCAAGGAGAACATTGTTAATAGAGTCTATATGTTCGGCATAATATTCAACTGCTTCTAGCCATGTACCCCATCTAGTTAAAATTGGCTTTGGTGGCAATGGAATTTCAGGGTACATTTCTTTCAACACGTTAACTCTACTGGGAGCTTTGAGAAATACTTTTTCACTGATGAAATCAACAAATCTACTTTAGGAAATTGTCTCTGACCACTTCTGCCACACGATGAAATGCATGCGCCACACAAGTAAAATGAGTCAATTTAGGATATACAACAGATAATGCTTGTCCAGCTTTGACCATATAAGGGGCAGCATCGCTAATAAAGAATAACACATTATCGTACATAATACCCTTTGGCCACAGGATACCCATAGCTTCGTTGAACAGTTTAACTATAGTTTTGTTATTGCACTTTTCTAGAACATCACAATGTAAAAGAATTCGTTCAGAATATTGTTCACTTAACAAACCGATAACTACATTACCAACAAGTCTACCTTCTTTGTCGGGAGTCTCATCAATGGAAACCCAAATTGAACTATCTTTAATTTCATCTCTTATCTTCTGTATTGTCTCATCGTAGATGGATGGAGCATACGTCTTCCTAAGTGTTGACTCATCCGGGATTGTATGTTGAGTATATTTTTCAAGGAATTCCCTGAAGACCTTATTCTTTAGTTTGTAGAGAGGAATATCAGCAGAGATGAGAGAACGGCACAGGTCGATGTTAAACTCAGATCTTACATTCGATGTTGTTGGTTGTGTTAAAAACAATTGTCTCTGCTTGGAATTTAGTTGTTTGTTGGCCTGATGTTTACTAGTTGTAATGTGTTGTTGCACCAGGAACTTTTGTGTAGATGATACTGCACACTGACACAAATTACAAAATAATATTTTATTGTCAGTTGATAAACCATCTTCTTTAAATTCTGAAATGTAACTTGTTAGTTTTGATTTTAAATTGACTGAATGACGTACTTTTGGCATATTTACCGTCTTTATAGTATGATTTACAAAACTGAACCTATGTGTACTCTGACTGGCATTTAACTGTTGAGCTGCACAACTGAAGTCTGTTAAAAATTTTAAATTAAATTAATACAGTTTTGTAACTTACTTTCCCATTGTTGATAGGACTGCTAATTTTCAAATAACTCTGATGTTAAAGGGATTACTGAACATGTGTTTAAATCTCTATTGTTGAAATGTATTTTTAAAAGTTAATGGAATTTTGTTTTGTTTTATTGTTAAACCTAATATAATATGGACTGTTTTATATGAAATATGGAAAATATATGGAAATTAACGAAAATATGTACTAAACTCTAAAATATGGAAAAATATGGAAAATAAAAGTAGGATTTTCAACCCTACACATTGTGAAACATAAAGATAATGCAAAATATAAATTATATTAGCTTTATAAGTAAATATGTATTTACATATAAATCCTTTCCCTGGTAATTATATTCTTTATTCTGTATATTTAAATAAATAAATATATAAATAAATCCTTTCGTAGTATATTTCAAAGGAGATACAGAAATTCGTTACAAAAGTAATGCCATCTCAGAAACCATGAAACATGACACCGATCCCTTTCACTTTTTTCAATCCGAAGCAATCAATTTCTTAAAGCAAGAATTCAACGATATGATGCGGTCTATTCAACATGTGGATTCGTTTCTGCAAGTAATCGGAAATGTATTTCCAACGAATTTACTGCAATGTGCAGCTGGCACAAATGATGTTGATCTGTTAATCGGGATCTATGTTTGGATTTAGCAACTTTCATTCTCTAAAATAATTCTTCGCACACACATGTCGAGGCAAAGGTAGCTAACATAGAGGTAGAGAATAAGCTCATCTTGGGATATTTCGTTTTGTTAATTTTTTAATACTTGTATGCTTGTCCAGTCATATTCTCTGCATTTAGTTCTGCATTCTACGTTACTTTGTAAATCAATTAACTCGTCGTGAAACTGCACTCTCACGGATTGTACTAAATTTAGGCCTACTATAAAAGGATTAACAAAAAGATTAATATCACTTTCCATACGTCTAAATTCATTAAATCTATGTTCTGTGAATTCAAATTTGAGTTGTTCCACTACAGAGATATAATTAACTATATTTTGTTCAGGCACCATACATCTCTTTACAAGTTCACCATCCGTGAAGGGTTTTAGTGCCTGGGCTAATTCCCAACACACTACATAACTTGCTCCTAAACATAGACTCTGAATTGTTCGACTCTCTTCAATGTTTGGCCTTTCATTAAGCGCTTTCAATTCTTGAAACTGCAGTGCCTCTGGAAAAATTATTTTATCATAACATGTATTTCTGTTGGAATAAAATGATCACATTAATAATAAAAAAAAAGGTAAAGGTATCCCCGTAACATGCCATGAAGGCACTTGGGGGGCATGGAGGTAGAGCCCCATGCTTTCCATGACCTCGGCACTAGAATGAGGTGGTGTTCACATTACTTACTTACTTACTTACAAATGGCTTTTAAGGAACCCGAAGGTTCATTGCCGCCCTCACATAAGCCCGCCAGTGGTCCCTATCCTGTGCAAGATTAATCCAGTCTCTATCATCATACCCCACCTCCTTCAAATCCATTTTAATATTATCCTCCCATCTACGTCTCGGCCTCCCTAAAGGTCTTTTTACCTCCGGTCTCCCAACTAACACTCTATATGCATTTCTGGATTTTTTTAAATATTTGCAAACATGCCCTGCCCATCTCAAACGTCTGGATTTAATGTTCCTAATTATGTCAGGTGAAGAATACAATGATTGCAGTTCTGTGTTGTGTAACTTTCTCCATTCTCCTGTAACTTCATCCCTCTTAGCCCCAAATATTTTCCTAAGCACCTTATTCTCAAACACCCTGAACCTATGTTCCTCACTCAGAGTGAGAGTCCAAGTTTCACAACCATACAGAAGAATGGTAATATAACTGTTTTATAAATTCTAACTTTCAGATTTTTGGACAGCAGACTGGATGATAAGAGCTTTCAACCGAATAATAAACGCATTTCCCATATTTATTCTGCGTTTAATTTCCTCCCGAGTGTCATTTATATTTGTTACTGTTGCTCCAAGATATTTGAATTTTTCCACCTCTTCGAAGGATAAATCTCCAATTTTTATATTTCCATTTCGTACAATATTCCCGTCACGAGACGTAATCATATACTTTGTCTTTTCGGGATTTACTTCCAAACCGATCGCTCTACTTCCTTCAAGTAAAATTTCCGTCTTTTCCCTAATCGTTTGTGTATTTTCTCCTAACATATTCACGTCATCGGCATAGACAAGAAGCTGATGTAACCCGTTCAATTCCAAACCCTGCCTGTTATCCTGAACTTTCCTAATGGCATATTCTAGAGCGAAGTTAAAAAGTAAAGGTGATAGTGCATCTCCCTGCTTTAGCCAGCAGTGAATTGGAAAAGCATCAGATAGAAACTGACCTATACGGACTCTGCTGTATGTTTCACTGAGACACATTTTAATTAATCGAACTAGTTTCTTGGGAATACCAAATTCAATAAGAATATCATATAATACTTCCCTCTTAAGAAGCCATAAAATTTTTGAAATCGATGAATAACTGATGTACTGTACCCTTATACTCCCATTTTTTCTCCATTATCTGTCGAATACAAAAATCTGATCAATAGTCGATCTATTACACCGAAAACCGCACTGATGATCCCCAATAATTTCATCTACGTACGGAGTTAATCTTCTCAAAAGAATATTGGACAAAATTTTGTACGACGTCAACAAAAGTGATATTCCTCGAAAGTTACCACAGTTGGTTTTGTCCCCTTTTTAAAAATAGGTACAATTATGGACTCCTTCCATTGTTCTGGTACAATTTCCTTTTCCCAAATAGCAAGTACAAGTTTATAAATTTCGCTATATAATGCACTCCCACCCTCTTGTATTAATTCTGCTGAAATTTGATCGATACCTGGAGACTTGTACTTTTTCAGATTTTCTATCGCAATTTCGACTTCTGAAAGCGTGGGTTCGGGTATAAATGGCTCAGCAGTTTGTATTTCAATTTCGTCCCGATCATTTCTATTTGGCCTATGTACATTTAGTAGTTGCGCAAAATAGTTTTTCCATCTAATAATAATAATAATAATAATAATAATAATAATAATAATAATAATGTTGGTATATGAATACACATTACAGAAAATAGCTCCCCTCTCACTTCGGCATGTTCTGGACGGCAGTAGTATTCCTGACAGTACCTTACAACATAGTAAACACTTTACCCAACGCAAAACAATTAATAGTCTTTCTCCCACACTGCACGGAATGATCGCTTTGCTTACAGAAGGTTTTGACTGTATCATTGTCCCGCACTGTTCGTGCGTTTACTAAGTACTTGAACTGCCTTCCGCAATCATCCGTCGAGCTTCGAACGAGGAACAGCACGCTCTACATTCGAAGGTCGTGATTACAGAACGTAATCGGGAGTCAGAGAATGAGCATATCTGTCATAGAGGGACAAAATTTTGTACGTGTGTTATCATTAACCAGATATACTAGTGATAAACATTTTGTGAATTTTGTTTTAAAAATATGGTAGTTAGTAATTTCAGTATAATGTCCCCATGGAGACACTAATGTGAGATTTTGTCATTTTGTTAAAAAAAATCGTTTCTTTGTTTTTACCTTTAAAATTTTGTTTAGGGTCTAAAGATATCCACGGACTCTGCTCTCGAGTTTTCCGCGGCTGCCGTACAAAGTCAGTAATGGAAGAGATTCACTACTACGCAATTCCTGGACTAAAGCCTCGCTTTTGTTTTCTATTTTAATTTCGTCTGCACTGGTGCAATGTATTATTAGCTGAAGAAGAAAAAATAATAAAGCACATTTCCACTTTCAGTTACCTTGGTTACATTACTCTAAAGACGAAGATTAATCACATTCCTAATAAAAATTAAAAAAACACAAACAATTAAACAAATCAACCCCCATTAAAAATACACAAGTGTATAAGTTATTTATATTACCTATAGAGGTCTATGTTATTATTGGAAGATTGACTGTTGTTCGTAGCTTATTACATTCCATTTATTAGAAATATTTAAATTTCACAGAAAATGTTATTTATTTACTTACATATTTATTTACTTATTTATTTACTGACTTAACTATTTATTTACCTAATTATTTACTTACTTGTTTATTTACTTACTTACTCATTTATTTACTTATTTATTTACTTACTCATTTATTTACTTTCTTATTTATTTACTCATTTACTTTACCCAATTATTTACTTAATTCTTATTTATTTGCTTTCTTATTTACTTACTTATTTACTTGTTTTATTATTTATTTGCTTATCACTTATTTATTTACTTACGTACTTATTTACTTACTAACTCATTTATTTACTTATTTACTTGTTTACTCATTTATGTTCTTACTTATTTACTTACTCATTTATTTATTTACTTACTTACTTATTTACTTAATTATTTCATTACTTGATTGTTTATTTACTTATTAATTTACGTATTTATTTATTTATTTATTCACTTACCTATTTATTTACCTAATTATTTACTTATTTATTTACTTACTTACTCATTTATTTACTTATTTATTTACTTACTCACTCATTTATTTACTTTCTTATTTATTTACTCATTTACTTTACACAATTATTTACTTAATTCTTATTTATTTGCTTTCTTATTTACTTGCTTACTTATTTACTTGTTTTATTATTTATTTGCTTATCACGTATTTATTTACTTACATACTTATTTACTTACTAACTCATTTATTTACTTATTTACTTCTTTACTCATTTATTTTCTTACTTATTTACTTACTTATTTATTTACTTATTTACTTACTTACTTATTTACTTAATTATTTCATTACTTGATTGTTTATTTACTTATTAATTTACGTATTTATTTATTTACTGACTTACCTATTTATTTACCTAATTATTTACTTACTTATATATTTACTTACTTACTCATTTATTTACTTACTGACTTACCAATTTATTTACTTACTTACTCATTTATTTACTTACCCAATTATTTACTTAATTCTTATTTATTTGCTTTCTTATTTACTTACTTATTTACATGCTTACTTATTTATTTACTTACTTACTCATTTATTTACTTACTTACTCATTTATTTACTTACTTACTCATTTACTTACCCAATTATTTACTTAAACTTATTTATTTGCTTTCTTATTTACTTACTTATTTACATGCTTACTTATTTATTTACTTACTTACTCATTTATTTACTTACATATTTTTTACTTACATACCTATTTCCTTACTTACTCATTTATTTACTTATTTATTTACTTTCTTATTTATTTACTTATTTACTTGCTTACTCATTTATTTTCTTCTTATTTATTTATTTATTTATGTATTTATGTATTTATTTATTTATTTATTTATTTATTTATTTATTTATTTATTTATTTATTTATTTATTTATTTATTTATTTATTTCAAATACAGAGCGTCTCAGAAGGAATGTAAAATACTTGAGGGTTAATCTACATCGATTTAACCTGATATAGGCCTACCTATGTCCGAAATTTAACGCTTGAGAATTTATTGCTGGGCGAACATTAATTTTTATGTCTATGTCACCTCCCTATTTGCAGTAACGAAGTAGAGATATCATATATATATTTACGTTCCAAAGTTTTCTGATATAGTCTAATTTATTTTACACTGAGCACATAGACCAGCTAGACACAGTAAAATAATGAGCACAATGATAATGTCTGTACATAACGTTAAAATGGAACAAATAAATCAGCTATAAGTACATTTCAGAAATATCCTCAGCAAATGGCATTCGATCCTATGTCTACCTTGTAACGCTTACTTGCTACAAATCTGATCTGCAATCTCCATTTCGCATATTTTATCTCGACTGTACAGTACGACAATCTGCAGGCATTTGAATGTTACGTTATTTTTTAAAACGGCGTGAATGCGTTCATAGCTATGGTATAGGGAGTTATCGGAGAATCGCCCAGCAGGCGGTTCCTCTCCATTCCATTTGTATGGACCCCCATGTCATGTCGGCGGTTGGGGACAGGACAACCCCATCCCCACAGGGTCAGCTGCGCCGCGTTTTAAATGCCTCCGTTCTCACAGGCACCAAACCAAGATTTCTCGTAGCTGCATGTAATTAGAGCCTAATAAATGCAACAAGGTTGCAAACAAGTGTCACGGCAGAGGAGCTTTAAGCCCGCAGGCCTTCCGAAACCGGATATAATCCCTTGCCTACTATGTTTTAATATTTTAGTTTCAGCAATTATGTAAATACAAAATCTTCATTTAGCTCCCCACTTAAGTTACGTAAACAATAGACTATAGTTACTATAGCATGATCCACACGTTTGTGGCTAGAGTGCTACCGCTCTGGCCTTCCATCCAGGCAACCCGGGTTCGATCCACTGTCAGGTCTGTGTAGAACAGACCTGCACAAGGATTGCGCTCTCCGAGCCGGCTCACAGCTCATGAGCGGAATGCAGATATTAGCTGCGCTCTGTATAAGGGTTGACTGGAAGAAGGGGTGATCTCGTGCAAAATATACACAAAAGGAAGTACTATTACGAGTGTTTATGAAATGAATTCCCGTTCAGTGTTTGCAAAACTATCTTGGACTATTATTAATTAATAAAGAAATATTTATTTTACACAAAATAATATAAATTCTATAGCTACTTAAATGTACAATATCATTTTGTTATATTTTTATTTATCAGTACATCAAAACGAGGTTTTATGCTTTTGGCAGCTGAAAGGAACAGTAGCCTACTGATCGTAATGAAACATCAGTTACAGATGTTCGATGTCTGCCTTATTAAAGTTGAATATACAAAACAGTTGCTCACAAATATAAATGTTGAGCCAAACATAGCAATCATTTTCACAGCCAGCCTGTGTAGTCGTGGATATTATTGCTAATATTTAGTCTTGTAAAACTCAACCAGGCTAGTAGTATTATTCAAACGATCTTTAGCCCTTAGGTCACATTGAAGATCAATAAGTTCGAGCTGTAAATCGTTAAATGTTAAATGTTAAATGTTATGTTCCGTCTTTTAGATTCCCCCATACTGTACTGTAGCAGTAGGTAAGCAACGTGAAACAGTTACTGAGAATAGGCCTACACACTGCACTCCACTAGATAGCTGAGTGGTCGTTTCCCTCTCCTCTACCTATAGCAAGTCTATGTCATTCTGACGTATCTTCCTCTCCGTTTCGGCGAGCGGTAAACACACCCCTCCCGCTCCAAAGGAGCGCGCGCGCTCGTTGAGCGCTGTTTGTGCAGTTATGGTGTAGAATAATTGAAGAGGTGGATTCCAAAACCAACTAAGTCAAAAAACTACTTTTTTCAGGAGAGCAATAAAAATGAAATAATTATTTTGGAACTGATTATCTCAGTAATTTATGTTCTACCACATTCGTCATAACGAAATATTTGTGGCATTTACATTTATATCTTACAATTTATACACGCGTGTTTTTTTTTTTCAAAATTCCACTAAGTCATGACTTAGTTTGATTTGGAAAAAAAATCAGAATATTTCCCTATACTGGTGAATTCAGGTACGCTGTGTTAACTCAAGAAAATGTTGCACATATATATTACTAAATACTGTAATGTTTTACGTGTTAGTTTTAAATGGAATATTACATTTTCCATTTACAGAAATAAAGAATTGAATTGCAAATGCTGTGTTAACTGTAAAAAAAAATTACACTGTAGGTATTATGACAAACACTTTAACTTATTACATACTATTAGTTGTAACGTAGATTTTACACTTTACATTTACAAAAATTGAAGATTGTTTAATTGAATATTGCAATGTTCTATTTTCACTGAAATTGAAATCTATCGTATTTATTACTACACTAATTGAACTTAATATGTACATGTTCGTTTCAATATTAAATTTTTTATGACTATTCTTCGTCATATATACGAGCAGTATTCTCATTGCCCCCTTCAGGTTCCTACAGTGCTTGTTCATAAAATTATTTGGCTTTGCTATTTTCCTCAGGTATGTATTTCATCAGCTTAAGAAGGTCATTCCTTTTTTCAAAGTTAATGGTATTTTTTAATGTCACATCAGCCAACTGCTGACCTCACGTCCACATGCCGAAGCTGAGGTGAACTATCATACATGGAAGCTACATCAGGTAAAATAATTATTAATTAAGGTGTACTGCTTAGAAAAAATTATGTAAAATTTAATTTAATTACTAGTCTAAATATTAAGTAGTACAAAACCTCTTTTCCTACTAAGCCAATTATGTAAGATCAATTTTTAGGGCATTTTAAGGGCATTTTTTTTTTAAGATTTTTAGGTCATAAATGCATTGCTTTTTGGACATTTTTTCATGATTTATAGGTCATCAAAATCCTAACCCTAGTAAAAAAAAAGGTATCCCCGTCACACGCCATGAAGGCACTTGGAGGGCATGGAGGTAGAGCCCATGCTTTCCATGACCTCGGCACTAGAATGAGGTGGTGTGGTCGGCACCACGCTCTGACCGCCTTTTACCCCGGGAAAGACCCAGTACTCAATTTTATAGGAGGCTGATTGAACCTTGGGGCCGTTCTGGAAGTTTGGCAACGAGAAAAATCCCGTCACCACTTGGGATCGAACCCCGGACCTTCCAGTTCGTAGCCAGCTTCTCTACCAACTGAGCTACCCGGCAGCCTCATATTGGTGTTAAGTGATAAATAAACACGATTTACATGGTTACGCAATAAAAATAAGAAACAAAAATAAAAATAAATACGATGGAACACATTGCATTAAATATTTCCGAAGCGTTAGGCCTGGCAACTCATCATAAGATATTTTTTCTAATTTACATTTAAAAGAAATTAAAGTTCGGCAGCCCTTGACTTCAGGCGGCAGAGAGTTCCAGTGACGAGAAGTAGCAACAGTGAAAGATGAAGAATAAAGAGATGATGTGTGGAGTGGAATTTCTAGCGTGTCCTAGCCTTAGTAATAACTATGTAAGCAATTGTATTCAATTAGAATTAGAGTCTGGCTGGGCGGAAGAGAAGGCCTACTGGCCTTAGGTCTGCCAGATTAAATAAATAAATTATTAAATTATTATTAACTCAAATATTCCAAAATTGAAGACAAGTCCTTTTTTTTATCTTAGCGCTTCATACTTGTATCTCTTTTAAGCTTATAATAATATAAAAACCTACATTAGCAATATGTTTTTTGTTAGAACATTAATCTATACTAATAATAAATCTGTAGCCGAAATTTTTCTGGTAATTTTAGATTTTCCAAAAATAATTGTTCCTAACATATATAATTAACCACCCTGAAACCGAAAATCGCTTTTTTGAAATTTCTGTTTGTATGTCTGTCTGTCTGTCTGTCTGTCTGTCTGTATGTTTGTTACCTTTTCACGCGATAATGGCTGAACCGATTTCGATGAAAATTGGAATATAAATTAAGTTCGTTGTAACTTAGATTATAGGCTATATGGCATTCAAAATACATTATTTAAAAGCGGGGTTATAAGGGGGCCTGAATTAAATAAATCGAAATATCTCGCTTATTATTGATTTTTGTGAAATATGTTACATAACAAACGTTTCTTTAAAAATGATTTCTGATAAGTTTTATTCTCTGAAAAATTTTGATAGGACTGATATTTAATGAGATAAATGAGTTTTAAAATTAAAATAACTGCCATCTAATGCGGTGTATTGAAATAAAAAACAAATGACTTCGTCTATAAGGGGCCTTGGACACAACAATCGAAAGCTATGAAACATAGCCTACAGACAATGTTTCTGTGTTTGTATGAAGTAATATCGGAAGCTAAATTAGCCGATTTGTATAATTAATTATTATTTCATCATTGGAAAGTGTAGTTTCTCTGGATGGACATAATGCTATAATGTTATTACAGTAACTTGTGAATGAATTGAGGACAGGTAAGATTAAAATAGCTTCTTATGCACAGAAAACTTGATAGGTTATTCTGTATATTCATTTCCTGTATTTCTTATATTAATGTTTATGAACATATTCATTTTTATCTCAGAGAACTAACGAACAACGAGAGTGTATTGATTTAGTATGCAGTAATAGTACGTTAGCTTAGCAATCCATTATTTTATAATTCAAATTTCAACTATGCGCAATTGAATCGTGTTAAAATACATAAGATACATATGCAATAAATGCAATGCAGAAAAATTGGGTAATGAGCCAAGCAGATTATGTTGCGCTGTTGTAAAAGCTGTTCCTCCTGAGATTCAAGAGCTCCCACAACAAATTAAAAACTTTCTAATTCGAGTACATCCGTTATCAACACACTTTTTCATAATATAATATAATATAAACATAATAATAAATCTGTAGCCAAAATTTTTCTGTTAATTTTCGCTTTTTCCAAAAATAATTGGTAATAACAATTAAGAAACATGTTAAATGAATTGTCATTGCGCCAAACGAGTGCTCTCTGGATCAAAATGATCGCATTTTAATATTTTAAATACAATTTAAATTAAGTAACATATTAAACGACTTATCCTTCTATCAAACACGAATGTTCCCTGGATCAAACGTCCTATTTTAATTATGTAATTACTTTATATTTATTTCTAACGGGTGCAGCGGAGCGCACGGGTACGGCGTTAAATATTGTTCTACATTATCGTTATTATTAGGACAAAACTAGTATAGTCTTACACGCTGCTGAATGAAACAATCAACAAAAACTAGTAACACGCCACAAAAAATTCTCGTCCTTGACTTCGTAATGCTGTGCTAGCACGATACTGGGCTATTAGCCAGTCACAAATTGACGTACAATATTTTTATTAGACCTTGGTTATGTAGGCCTAATTCTCATACACGTAAAACACAAATTCAATGAACTGAAATATGATATATGATATGAGGTGCTCAGCGTACAAATGACCCAACCCACATAATTATATTTCCAGTTTACCCCTTTGTAACAGTGAGCGAAATGCGATACAGAAACGAAACTTGTCCTGAAATATCACTGAAAAACTGGGAATGATGATCAGGCCGATTGACACTTTCAAGAGAACAATATGAGGGGCTATTTAAAGCAATAAATCAATATGAAAACTGTTTGGGTTTGGCCATTTGTGCGCTGTGCACCTCATACAGGGCTCGTACAAAAAAACCCTTCCGGTTTCGAACACATGTTACACTTTACAGACACAGCGGGAAAAGCATGGAGAGCGTTACACTTTGTGATGAGGGTACTAAGAAAAGGCTCTGAAAAATCCAAAGAGATTGCATATAAATCACTAGTACGTCCAGTAATGGAATATGGTGCTGCATGTTGGGATCCTTACAGACTAGAACATATTAAGACACTGGAAAAGATTAAAAAAACGGGCTCTCAAGTATTGTAGGAAAAATTCACCATTAAAATGGGACACACTCACGGACAGGAGAACGCGAATTCGATTATGCGCAATGTTCAAAACATACAGAGGTGAGCCTGCCTGGAGAGAAATGAAAAATAGGTTGCAGCCGCCAAATTACTCTTCAAGGAACGACCACTCATATAAATTGAGGGAAAGAAGACAGAGGACGGACACTGGAAAGTTTTCTTTTCTCAATCGTACTATCAGGGACTGGAATGCTTTACCTGCAGACTTACTAAAGGCTTTACCAACAACCAAAAATGTATTTAAAAATAGGCTTAAGGACTTTACTAATAGACGATAATGATACACAGTATTTAAATGGTGTAATTGATATTTTGTTATTGAACTGTTGTATCAGTGAAGAATTATGTTGTGAAGTGTGAAGTGTGTTGAGTAAGTAAAACGTGTTCCTGTCAGTGACGCTTTACAGTTTATAGTGGCAGTGCAAAGTATTTGAACAGTGAAATGTTTTTGAAGTGTTAGTGAAATCAGGGTAGAATCAGTGAAATGTGTCGTAGTTCCAGTGCAGTGAGTGAGTTGACAGCGAAATGAGTGTAGTGTTGAAAGTACTTGTGCAGGTATGAACATATCATACTCGTGGGTTTTAGTTCGAACATAGGTTTAAGGTACAAATCAGATTTACTTTAAATGTTATTTTAACTGATCGTGCTTCATTTAATTTAGGATGTTCCCTGTTATTATTATTATTATTATTATTATTATTATTATTATTATTATTATTAATTATTGTTAGTATTAATTATTAGTATTATTATTAATTGTATTTTTTATTAATTGTGTTTATTATTGTGTTTATTATTGTCTTTATTGAGGGTAATTAGTTACCACTGCCACTGGGTATATACCCATTGCAGTGTGAATACATACATACATACATACATACATACATACATACATACATACATACATACATACATACATACATACATACATACATACATACATACATACATACATACATACATACATACATACATACATACATACATACATACATACATACAACCATACATACATGTACTCTACGTTCTTTGAATCTGAGATGCATGAAAATAGTACCAATGGAAAGAGAAACTCAAAAAAATTTAGTTTGTTATCTTAAAAATGTTCAATGTGTCCCCCTTGGTTACACGGCACACATCAAGCCTATAGTCAAGTTCCACGTAGGTATGCGGATTTTCCGACCCCCAGGATTCTGAGATTATGTCTGTTCAACTTACCAGAAAGACGAAAAGTGGCTTCGTCAGAAAACACCACGGAACGGATAAATTCATCATCGCTTTCAGCTAAAGTCTGCATACTTATACCTAAATTTCTTCGTAGCACTTTGTCCTCTGGTTTTAGGACTTGCAGCAACTGTAGTCGGTACGGATGAAATCGCAACCGCTTGCGAAGAATCTTGCCTTAAAATCAGTGTATCATTTATGGATTGTAGGCCCACTGGGTGGATCTGCACCAAACTTTGTTCGGTAATACCATTGCACATTAATAACCGACTAGTTCACATGAAAATCAAGCTTTTCTGCCCTCTATAGCAACCATTTCGCCTCGATAATCAACTAATTTGTTTATATGCGCTATTATGAGGCAGTTTTACCAACTAGGGAAACAATGTTGCCACAACTAAATTTTTTGAGTTTCTCTTTCCATTGGTGCTATTATCATGCACCTCAGATTCATAGACCTAAATTACATGTGTTCAGAATCGTAATAGTAATATGCGTTACAAGAGCGGTATGTTGACGTTTTCATGTTCGAGGAAAATATTGAAAAAGCGAAACGTAGTTGAGCTTTTTTAATTTCCGAGAACATGAAAACAAACATACCGCTCGTGTATCGTACATTATTTTGTGCAAAGATCGTTTATTACATACCTGAAAGACGAATTTCTAATTAGTTGCAATGAAATCTCCATGTTGGTTTCTGTTTAATGACGGCAACTTCGGAAAACCAAATATCTTTCTTCAACATTGTTGCTATAAAATGTATTCTGTGTTTACTATACTCCAGCAGGCCGTGATATACGTCTGTCTTTTTTTTCCCCCAGTCTATAAATGCGAACTTAAAACAAACGGTAAGGTTATGTAATGATTTATTTTTCATTTTAATATTTTAACAATATTATTTGGAGTAACGGTCAGCGCGTCTGGCTGCGAAACCAGGTGGCCCGGGTTTGAATCCCGGTTGGGGCAAGTTACCTGGTTGAGGTTTTTTCCGGGGTTTTCCCTCAACCCAATACGAGCAAATGCTGGGTAACTTTCGGTGCTGGACCCCGGACTCATTTCACCGGCATTATCACCTTCATATCATTCAGACGCTAAATAAACTAGATGTTGATACAGCGTCGTAAAATAACCCAATAAAAATAAAATAAACAATATTATTTTTATAACATATTGCAGTAATAACATCGGCATTTGGAATCTCGTTGATTTTTTCACGGCTTCCTTAATGTTACTTGTATCAGGAATGTAATAAGTTTCGTGGAGTAGTAGACTTTACTTAATTTTTGCAAATATTTAAAAACAATAATTAACATTGCAATTTAGGTGAAATTGCAGCGGTAAGTTTCCAATTTATAATTATTACTATGTTAAACGTCTCTAAAAATAACATGTTAAAAGCCTAAAGCAGTAAAATGAAGATCGCGCTTAAGCGGTAAGAAGAGGGAAATTGTTATGTGTGTTACGTTGGGAATACTGAATGTGGTATTTCACACTTACCGCGTATTGGTTCTGTGCGGAAAACAAGCAAATACGCACGATCTCGCACAAAGATCTTTTGTAATATTCAAATATGGAAATCTAGAAGGCCGAGATATTTATATACTACATAGGAGCAAAGTTGACATTCAGATTGCCATAAAAGGAATGTTTCTTTTGAAAATATGAAAATGTTCATTGTTATTTGTTATAATGAGGCTACAATCATAATTGTATACTTCGTATGTTATTTTATATGTATGGGCACATTATTTTCGATTAGGAGTTACGAAATTTATAATTACATGTTTGTCGTTCTGGTTCATTGACATTGAGAGCTGTGCTACTACTTTTCATTCGGTAGAGTTATGGTTCAAGAGCTCACACAACTTAAAAGTTTCGGTACCAAATCCCTAGCTCCGATTATCAGTAGGTTTTATAATATTTTTGTTTTCTGAATTGCTAAACTTCGTGAAAGCGGTAAATAGTTATGGCCGCTGCGAGTATTTTCGTAAAATACGAGTTATTTTCCCTGAACCAAACATACAACGCCAAACCGGCCATAAATATTTACCGCTTTGGCAAAGCTTACTCTCAAAATTTCCTTCGTCGATTTCAACGATATTCTCTGAACCACATCATATTTCTCTTTCATTTCGCTCTGATAAAAATCTATATTTTTTATTCCATTCAAAAACAGCCACTATATTCTCTAAACCTTGCACTTTAGTACTGCAGTCAACTATTAATTTGTTATTAAATAATATAGTCACGAATTTCACTAGCAAATAAAAATATCACATCTATTTTATTTCATGTGGCACGATACGGCTCTGTATCTAGTAGCGAGTGCACTCGACGTTGCTGTACCATATACATTCTCCAGTTGTTCCAATAATAGTAGGAGTAATAATGATGATGATGATAATAATAATAATAATAATAATAATACTTATTATTTATTTAATGTTAGTATATATATAAGGACGATCTGGACTCTATTTGGACATAGACACGGAAATTCCGACTTAAACTAAATCCAGAAAAATCACAGTCGATCATTGTGGGCCATTCACGTTTGTTAAGCACTATTACCATACCAAATTTGTGCCCGATTAAAATACAAGGCACCGAAATTCCGTTCAGTGAATCAGTAAAGAATGTAGGTATTTATATGGATAAAAGTTTAAATTGGAACATTCAAGTTGCAGAAACCTGCAAAAAAGTATTCTCATTAATCCACTCGTTTAGGCGGTTGAAGAATTTTCTACCCTTTTCCATGAAAAAAATGCTAGTGCAAACACTCGTGATGCCCCACTTCGATTACTGTGATATTCTGCTTACTGACCTAAGCGTTACTTCGGCGCAGAGACTGCAACGTGTTCATAATATGTGCGTCCGTTTCGTCTGCAATATTCGCCGGGCTGATCACGTAACACCATCCCTCGAAATGTTGTCCTGGCTCCGTCTAGAAGATCGTAGGAAAATCCACTGCCTTTCCCTTCTCTTTCACATATTGCATTTCTCCACTCCTGTCTATCTTGCGTCTCGTTTTCAAAATTTATCCACCCATCATAACCTAGACACACGATCACAACACTCCTCAATATTATCCATTCCCTCCCACCGAACATCCTCATATTCATCTTCTTTCACTGTGGCTGTTCCTCGGCTTTGTAATTCCCTACCTAGTAATGTCAGGGACTGTCAGACATCAAACCAACTTAAGAATAGGCTAACGAAATATTTTTCTAACAATTCTTGTTAACAATAATAGCTGTTTCAGGTTTCTCAATGTTTAATGGTTATATATATATCACAGACAAATATCTAAATTATCTCATTGTTCTTATTATTACTATTATTATTATTATTATTATTATTATTATTATTATTATTACCCTACTATTATTATTATTATTACCCTACTAATATTATTATTATTATTATTATTATTATTATTATTATTATCATTATTATTATTATAACTATTTCTTACCAATGTTTATTATTGTCACACTAACATTGGTTATCCAATTTTCATTATTTACTTTCATGTTGTTTTATGACCTAGATATTAATGTAATAACTATGTAAGCAAATGTATTTAATTAGAATTAGAGTCCGGCTGGGCGGAAGAGAAGGCCACATTAAATAAATAAATAATAATTATTATTATTATTATTATTTTAAATAATCAATTAATGATAAATAGATTTAACATTCATATATTATTATATAAGTAATATATATGATAATAATTTAGATTTATATTAATATAAATCATATATATACCTCTATCTTTAAAGAACCCGGAGGTTCATTGCCGCCCTCACATAATCCCGCCATTGGTCCCTATCCTGAACAAGATTAATCCAGTCTATATCATCATAGACCACCTCCCTCAAATCCATTTTAATATTATCCTCCCATCTATATCTCGGCCTCCCCAAAGGTCTTATTCCCTCCAGCCTCCCAACTAACACTCTATATGCATTTCTGGATTCGCCCATACGTGCTAAAGGTCCTGCCCATCTCAAACGTCTAATAATAATAATAATAATAATAATAATAATAATAATAATAATAATAAATACATGCTTATGAAATATTATACAAGATAAAATTCAACTGAATTTCACATATAATGTGCAATAAAAACAATATTGTTAAATCTCTCTTAAGGGTAATTTCGAAATACACTGTCTGAAGATTAGCGTATTTATCCATGAAGTAAGTTGCATATTATTTCCATATAGGTCGTTCAGGATATCCATTGAAATTGTATAATATTTTTAATCTAAGCAGGGCAGACCGGTTAATACAAGTAGTTCATCAGCTGGCACCACGCCATTCATGTTCACAAATGGGGCTTGTTCCTAGTGTTTACGAAGTCAATAAAATGTGTTAATATTGCATTCTATTATTGTATTCATAATTTAGTAGCTAACAGTCCAGAGAAAAGCAAATTTTTAATCTCAGACTTCCTTTTTTTATTTACGTATATTACAAACCCATTCATTCACTGTGGGCTAAAGCAAGAAGATGCATTGTCACCTTTATTTTTTAACTTTGCTCTAGAGTATGCCATTAGGATAGTCCAAGATAACGGAGAGGGTTTAGAATTGAACGGGATACATCAGCTGCTTGTCTATGTGGATGACATGAATATGTTAGGAGAAAATCCACAAACTATTAGGGAAAACGCGGGAATTTTACTGGAAACAAGTAAAGAGATAGGTTTGGAAGTAAATCCCGGAAAGACAAAGTATATGATTATGTCTCGTGACCAGAATATTGTATGAAATGGAAATATAAAAATTGAAAATTTATCTTTTGAAGAGGTGGAGAAGTTCAAATATCTTGGAGCAACAGTAACAAATATAAATGATACTCGGGAGGAAATTAAACGCAGAATAAATATGGGAAATGCCTGTTATCATTCGGTTGAGAAGCTTTTATCATCCAGTCTACTGTCAAAAAATCTGAAAGTTAGAATTTATAAAACAGTTATATTACCGGTTGTTCTGTATGGTTGTGAAACTTGGACTCTCACTTTGAAAGAGGAACATAGGTTAAGGGTGTTTGAGAATAAGGTGCTTAGGAAAATATTTGGGACTAAGAGGGATGAAGTTACAGGAGAATGGAGAAAGTTACACAACACAGAGCTGCACGCATTGTACTCTTCACCTGATATAATTAGGAACATTAAATCCAGACGTTTGAGATGGGCAGGGCATGTAGCACGTATAAGCGAATCCAGAAATGCATATAGAATGTTAGTTGGGAGACCGGAGGCCGAGACGTAGATGGGAAGATAATATTAAAATGGATTTGAGGGAGGTGGGATATGATGATAGAGAATGGATTAATCTTGCTCAGGATAGGGACCGAAGGCGGGCTTATGTGAGGGCGGCAATGAACCTCAGAGTTCCTTAGAAGCCAGTAAGTAAGTAAGTAAGTACGAGGCGCATCCAGAAAGTAAGTTTCCCGATTTCCCCCCCTTGAAAGTAAACGTAATTAGCCGTATCAATTGCGCATGCGTAACAGATCTATGACGTATCAATCGTATGCCAGCCGGACAGGTCCCGCCTGGTGCCAGTAGCGTGGCAGCAGTGGTCCGAAATGGAATTTCTTATTCCTTCTCCCGCCGCCTGCGAGGTTCGGTCGGTGATAAAGTTCTTTAATGCACAAAGCATTGCGCCAATTGAAATTCATAGGCAGCTCTGTCAGTCTTCTCTCTCTCTACTCTCTCTACTCTCTCTCTACTCTCTCTCTATCTCTCTCCCTCTCTCTCCCTCCCTCTCTCTCTCTCTCTCTCTCTCTGCACCTCAAGAAATTCCTGTCCTCCGGTGAGCGTTTTGGCAAACGACGAAGAGCTGAAGACGTCTGTCACACGCTGGTTCCATTCACAGGCGGCAGAGTTCTACGACAGAGGGATACAAAAGTTGATCCCACGATACAAGTGTCTCAATTCTTTTTTTTTATTGAGTTATTTTACGACGCTGTATCAACATCTAGGTTATTTAGCGTCTGAATGATATGAAGGTGATAATGCCGGTGAAATGAGTCCGGGGTCCAGCACCGAAAGTTACCCAGCATTTGCTCGTATTGGGTTGAGGGAAAACCCCGGAAAAAACCTCAACCAGGTAACTTGCCCCGACCGGGATTCGAACCCGGGCCACCTGGTTTCGCAGCCAGACGCGCTGACCGTTACTCCACAGGTGTGGACGTCTCAATTCTGATGGTGGCCATGTTGAAAAATAGCTGAAACATTGCTGTACCTTTTGCCAATTAATGTTTTCCTGAAAGTGTGTGTTCTTTTTTTTTTTAATAGGGAAACTTGCTTTCTGGATGCTCCTCGTATATTACAAACCTTTGCATAATTATACATTACTCCGAACATGTTAACAGAACGGCTAGTGTTTTCGGTTTTCCACATCGAAGAGCCTGTGGAATTTGTGATGGACAAAAAAAAGTTTCGACAACTTTTTTCTAGCTACTTCCGTCTCCCCTCTCATTACACCACAGATTCTCTATTATCATCCCATTACTTCCGCCTAGTGAGGAAGTAGCCACACAGCAGAACAACGTTTCCTCCGGCTCAAAACACGGCATCGCATACGACAGGCTCTAGCTCTGTTTGTGACCAGGAGAGGAAATTTGAAAAAGAATAAAGGATTATTTCTCAGCAGAATGAACTGCTTATGGGAAGAGTTAAAGAGCGCAGTTTTGAGAGAGTGTCCAAGTCAAGATCGAAGGTTCAAATTACAACAAAAGATAGGAAATAAATTTGTGTCCTTCATCAATGAGCTGTCCTGTGTTCACTTCAATGAATATCCATACTCGTGTGACTCCAAATCATGGAAGTCGTGTCACATGCCTTTCTAATACAGCCGTGGCGAAAATGTGATCGTGCGCCGAGCCACTGTGTAACCTGCAACGTGCACAGCAGATTTCTGCATTGGAGTTAAATCGCTCGCTTGAACTCGGTCGAGTGTCGTACCCTCGAGTGAGATACGATCGGTCGTGATACGCTCGTAATATATAGAAGCACAGTACAAGGTCATCTCACCGACATGTCTTATCTTGTATGGAAGGCGACAGATAAGATACACATATGTTTTGCTCACACGGTAAAAATAAGGCTTTATTTTCTGCGTTTATGACAAACGTTTAATGGAACGTACCAAAACAGGAACATGAAGTTATAAATAAAATAGTATGGAAAACTTCGATATACAGTTATTATTGCTAATTAATAATTATTCAATATTTGATTTACCACATATATAATATGATAGGTCCATACATAGTGTTCCGCCTATATACTGTGACAATGTAGAAACGTTTTACAAAATATTATTGATACAGCAGTAGATTAATAACAATATTAGTACAGAGATAACGTCACAGAAAATATAATAAAACGAATAATCATGCCGCACAACTGTTACAGACGCAAAGATTGATACACTAATTATTAGAGATTATTATTATTATTATTATTATTATTATTATTATTATTATTATTATTATTACTAGAAAACTTGATACGGTTCTTGCATTATCGTGATTGTGTTCTCCGTTTATAATAATTACATTTACATCCAACAACATCTATCAGATGTGGCAAAAACAAAATCACTCCTTGTGTGTGGAGAAAAAAAAGAACATTTACCTACAACATTTATATTACATTTTAAAGCAAGTTTTGTAGTTGTACTATGGAGAGGTTAGTTAAACACTGCAAAGTTTTGAAATGATAAACATCTATGATGTTACTACACAGTTCATCACTGTAACAGGAACGAATGTCTAGCGCTCGGCTTATGCCGTTCGGGGATTTATCGCTCGTGACAATTTTACTCATCATGCATGTGCGCTACCTATCGGATTATGCTATGAACTACTTGGCGCTCGAGCGAAAACGTCCGATGCAGACCTCTGGTGCATAGCATTTATGGGGGGAGGCGGACACCCGAAGGGGAAGTGAAGCAACTGTGACGGATTCCATTTTCCTTACGTCAAACACTTAAATATAATTTTATACAGTACAAGGCTACAAACTAATAGACAAAGTTACAAAAAATATTATAATACTTTCCTAGCCCAAAATAAATGAAGGGTTTTTTTTTTTAATGAAAATTATTTGAGATATTAAGCATATGATGAGCGTATTCTGGCGACTGTCTACTGAATTAGTTTCTATTATTGGGTTATTTTACGACGCTGTATCAACATCTCAGGTTATTTAGCGTCTGAATGAAATGAAGGTGATAATGCCGGTGAAATGAGTCCGGGGTCCAGCACCGAAAGTTGCCCAGTATTTGCTCGTATTGGGTTGAGGGAAAACTCCGGAAAAAACCTCAACCAGATAACTTGGGACAAGATTCGAACCCGGGCCACCTGGTTTCGCGGCCAGACGCGCTGACCGTTACTCCACAGGTGTGGACTACTGAATTAGTTGTTAGGGGACAAACACTATAAGCCTGTCTTATAGGAGTGAAAATTTTTAGTGGTTTTCACAAAACAACCATAGTTCAAAGTCATTTTTGTGAAAACAGTTATTGTCCAATCAGGACGATGGTAGCATTTACAAATACAGTATCCCATTCATATCATCTTGAAACATTTATCCATACAATTTTAAACTGTAGTAGATTGGCAGTTCTGTTTCTTACGTACGCAGCAAAAGTCACCTCAGAGAAAAATACTTTAGCACGAGAATTTTTGTATTAGTTATGGAGTCATCTTAAGGTGCAGAAGTAACCCCATGGAAGAAACGTAAGCAACGAAAGAAGAAGAAGCAGGATATAATAGAGAAAAAGAAGATTAAAGGTAAAGCGATCGGTTTGGAAGTAAATCCCGAAAAGGCAAAGTATATTATTATGTCTCGTGACCAGAATATTGTACGAAATGGAAATATAAAATTAGGAGATTTATCCTTCGAAGAGGTGGAAAAATTCAAATACCTGGGAGCAACAGTAACAAATATAAATGATACTAGGGAGGAAATTAAACACAGAATAAATATGGGAAATGCCTGTTATTATTCGGTTGAGAAGCTCTTACCATCCAGTCTGCTGTCCAAAAATCTGAAAGTTAGAATTTATAAAACAGTTATATTACCGGTTCTTCTGTATGGTTGTGAAACTTGGACTCTCACTCTGAGAGAGGAACATAGGTTAAGGGTGTTTGAGAATAAGGTGCTTAGGAAAATATTTGGAGCTAAGCGGGATGAAGTTACAGGAGAATGGAGAAAGTTACACAACACAGAACTGCACACATTGTATTCTTCACCTGACATAATTAGGAACTTAAAATCCAGACGTTTGAGATAGGCAGGGCATGTAGCACGTATGGGCGCATCCAGAAATGCATATAGAGTGTTAGTTGAGAGACCGGAGGGAAAAAGACCTTTAGGGAGGCCGAGATGTAGATGGGAGGATAATATTAAAATGGATTTGAGGGAGGTGGGGTATGATGATAGAGACTGGATTAATCTTGCTCAGGATAGGGACCAATGGCGGGCATATGTGAGGGCGGCAATGAACCTTCAGGTTCCTTAAAAGCCATTTGTAAGTAAGTATTTATTTATTTGTATTCATTTATTTAATTACTTAGTTATTTACTTATTTATTTATTTTTATTTATTTATTTATATTTATTTATTTTTATTTATTTATTTTGTTACTTATTTATTTATTTACTTATTCACTTACTTATTTACTTATTTATTATTTATTTACTTAATTATTTACTTATTTATTTACTTATATATATATATTTATTTATTTATTTTTATTTATTTATTTGTTTTTATTTCTTTATTTATATATATTTATTTATTTTTATTTATTTATTTATATTTATTTACTTATTTATTTATTTATTATTTATTTACTTAATTATTTACTTATTTATTTACTTATTTATATATTTATTTATTTATTTGTTTTTATTTCTTTATTTATATTTATTTATTTATTTTTATTTATTTATTTATATTTATTTATTTACTTATTTATTTACTTATTTACTTATTTACTTATTTATTTATATATTTATCTTTTTATTTACTTATTCATTCATTCATTCATTCAGTCATTCATTTATTTATTTATCTATTTATGTATTTATTTACTCATTCATTCATTCATTTATTTATTTATTTATTTATTTATTCATGTCTATAACAGGGCAAAGCCTCAATTACAATAGACAGTACAGTTACCTGTATTTACACATGCAAACCTATAAGGCAATTAATATTGTAAATGTACTTCAGTTTTCCCTAGTTTCAACGCCTTAAGAAATGGCATGATGAATTTCATACTTGAAGTGTCAACAACACCCATGCCAGATAGTTTTTTTTTTCTGAAAATGTATGTGTTTTACTACGGTTGTTTTTTTTTTCACAAATGCCCTTTAATTTATTGTATTTTCTTTGTATCAAATATTGTGAAAGATATTTCTCAACTTTTACATTCGATTCACTCATACAATATTGGCAAGAGTCATAAAATTCAAGCATGTAGGTGTGGTTCCAGAAGTGAAGTTCTCAGAATAGAAGGAAGGATGGAAACTCCTTCCCGATGACAATGCAGTGGGCAACCCTAAATCTTCCGACTCCCTTGAATTTCATGTGTTCACAAAGGTGTTGACACCCCTGCCTTCTCAAAAGGTTAACAAAACTCTGAATGACATTTTTAAAAGAAATTAAGTTGGAAGGGGAAGAGAAGGATATTCTGTTGGCGGTGTATAATAAAAGTATCATTATGGTTAACGTGTTGCGATGCTGACGGGCATGAGAAAACTCCGTGCTGAATAGGACCGACCAGCTACGAGTTGTCTTCAAAAGAGGTGGTGACACAGGGTGACGAGTAATGACGACGTGGGAAGGGTAGGGGGCGCACAGCTCCCGTCTTCATGTAACCGTCACAGAGATGGAATCACGTTATCTAACGTTGTATCAACATTGCGGTATTTTGAATTTCATAGCTACCGTTCACAGGTAGGGAGGCTGTAGTGGGAAGATTCTGGCTGAGGTCATTAAGTCCTATTACGTTAGAGGACGTGAAAGAGAGGGAAAGGGTACACGAACACTCTGGGGGTATATGGCAAATGCTATCAAAATTAATACATTCATGTTCAATAATTATTTTATAAAAATTTAGAATTTTAAGTTTGGTGGCATCCTCAGAAGATGAATTACAACGTTCAATTTTTAATTTTAACAAAATTGGAATTAAATATGATATGAAAATCAATAAAGAAAAAACTAAAATTATGGCCTTCTGCGGAAAATACCCTGTGCCTAGCAAAATGTGTTTAGATTAAAAAATATTAGAAAGGATAAATTATTATTTTACATATCTCGGATATTCATGGCGTAACTATATTGAAACTAAACGTACAGAATTAAACTTTAAAACATGAAAAATAGACTGGTTATTGGGACCTAAATCAAAACTGTCATTAGAAAATAAACTACTTGTTTATAAAGTCATTCTAAAACCAATCTGGACATACGGCATCCAACTGCGGGGAACTGCTAGCAACTCAAACATTGAAATACTGCAGAGGTATCAGTCCAAAACTTTACGTTCCATTGTCACTGCACCATGGTATGTACTCGTATGAAATGATGTCATTCATCATGATCTTGACATTTCAACTGTAAAAGAAGAAATCTCTAAGTTCAGCAAAAAAATATCTGCACCGATTAAATCAATATCCGAATCATCATGCATTAAATTTTCTGGATAATAGTCAAACAATAAGAAGACTTAAAAGGACCAATGCTCTTGAACTTCCATTCATTTTTACTACGCCTATTTCAAACATTGTTATTTTTCTTTTGGAGTGTTGTCATGGATGGGATAACATCTCCACTCATGTCATAATATTTTATATTTACTTATTGTCTATTGTAGACAGATTATAAATGTGGCATAATTGTAAAAAAAATATATATATATCTCGGATACACATTATCTTTTTTCGATGAAGTAGACATTTCACAGAAAACTTTTAAATACACCAAAACAATGGGAATAATTAACACCATTATGAAACCTTCCCTAGTACAGAGGCATACTAGAATTCGCCTTTACAAGACCTTGGCGAGACCTGTGCTTTGTTACGGCAGTGAGGCATGGACATTGAGGAAGAAAGACTAGAGCAGAATAACGGCTAATGAAATGAAATTTATGAGATATACAGCGGGATATACGAAATGGGATCACAAACGCAATGAAGATGTAATGGAAGAATTACAACTAGAACTTGTAATTAATCACGTAAAACATTATCAGAACAACTGGATAAATCATCTGCATCGCATGCATAGAGATAGAATCCCAAAAGTCATGCTCCACTATCGTCGAAACGGGAAGAGATCTCTCGGTCGTCCAAAGAAGCGCTGGATTGAAAATTCAACTGTGAGATCGTAACAGGCCATTTGGCCTAATACTTGAAGGGAAGAAGAAGAACAAGAAGAAGTTTCACTTCATTGCGATAATAATAATAAAACTATGGTGGCAATAACAATAATAATAATAATAATAATAATAATAATAATCATATTAATAATAATAATAATAATAATAATAATGAGAAGAAGAAGAAGAAGAAGAAGAAGAAGAAGGGGAAGTGTTTCTGGATGTACGATCAGTGGACACAGCTTCGATTTCCGAGAGTGTAAGTGGTGGTTTCTGTCCCTCTCGCTTAGGGGATGTGTGTAGGCTATATTCCATGTCCTATATTTGTCCTGAGTTTCCTAAATTATCATGCTGGGTTTCCTACTACCAAACGATTGTTCCACTCTTTGCAGCGAATGTTTACCAATTTACCGGTATCCTGATATAGCATGTGTTTCTGGTGTCTTTATTAGGCATACAGGTATTGCTATTAATAGTTTTCAGTTTTCTATTTCTATTTATTGACCGTATAGGCCAATTTCTATTTGATGCCTTTCCAATTCACTGCGGGCTAAAGCAAGGAGATGCACTATCACCTTTACTTTTTAATTTTGCTCTAGAATATGACATTAGGAAAGTCCAGGATAACAGAGAGGGTTTGGAATTGAACGGGTTACATCAGCTTCTTGTCTATGCGGATGACGTGAATATGTTAGGACAAAATCCACGAACGATTAGGGAAAACACGGAAATTCTACTTGAAGCGAGTAAAGCGATAGGGTTGGAAGTAAATCCCGAAAAAAACTAAGTATATGATTATGTCTCGTGACGAGAATATTGTACGAAATGGAAATATAAAAATTGGAAATTTATCCTTCGAAGAGGTGGAAAAATTCAAATATCTGGAAGCAACAGTAACAAATATAAATGACACTCGGGTGGAAATTAAACTCAGAATAAATATAGGAAATGCCTGTTATTATTCGGTTGAGAAGCTTTTGTCTTCTAGTCTGTTGTCAAAAAATCTGAAAGTTAGAATTTATAAAACAGTTATATTACCGGTTGCTCTCTATGGATGTGAAACTTGGACTCTCACTTTAAGAGAGGAACAGAGATTAAGAGTGTTTGAAAATAAGATTCTTAGGAAAATATTTGGGGCTAAGAGGGATGAAGTTACAGGAGAATGGAGAAAGTTACACAACACAGAACTGCACGCATTGTATTCTTCACCTGACATAATTAGGAGCATTAAATCCAGACGTTTGAGATAGGAAGGGCATGTAGCACGTATGGGCGAATCTACAAATGCATATAAGTTATAATATTAGTTGGGAGACCGGAGGGAAAAAGATCTTTGGGGAAGTCGAGACGTAGATGGAAGGATAATATTAAAATGGCTTTGAGGGAAGTAGGATATCATGATAGAGACTGGATTAATCTTGCACAGGATAGGGACCAATGGCGGGCTTATGTGATGGGCGGCAATGAACCTACGGGTTCCTTAAAAGCCATTTGTAAGTAAGAGCACTTTTCTTGATTGTGCAGGTACAATATTGCTTCATTTTCTACAGCTCTTAGACTAATCTGCAGGATATGTTCATGTCATTTCTCCCTATTTATAGGCTTATATTACATTCATCTCTAGCTCCGTCTTTTAGACATTTATCAACAAGAATCTCACTAGAGGTTTTGATTTATCTAGAGAAAATCAAAACTCGAGTGGGATTTAATTGACTATTACACGATTAGAAGAAAGTATATAAAGATTAGAAGTAACGAAGTACTCCAATACAATAAAATATGAATTGACTTACGAAAATATAACTGTCTTCAAATGCATTATTGTACCATGTCAACATTTCGCTAGATGGCAGTAGTGTTTTATGATTATGTTTTCCTGTTATCAGTTGTGCCAACTATGGAATCTTCATTGAACTCTGTGGACGGTTACTAGTCAAGAAGGCTTTGTTGATTCAGTTTAATTTTTATTAAAACATTTGCATTCCACTTCAATCATCCGGATCCCAGTAATCAACGTCACTTCACAGATGATTTTCAATAAATCTTAGTATTAAACAATCTCTGATACGTGACTATCCATAATATCATATAGCAGAAGCTATAACAAACATAACCTAAATAATATAAACAAGTGTTAGAAAAGTTTTAATTAGGGATGATGAAATAAACAAGAAACGTTTTAATTAACGATGATGAAATAAAAAATAAACATGAATAATTTTAAAAGAAACAATTATTGAAAGTACAATTTTCAAATTTGAATGTTTTAGTGGTTGGTGGTTCAGTTGTTGTTATACAGGATGTTTCAAAAATACGGGGCATAATTTCAGGTATGCATTTCCCACATGTAGACAATCAAAATAGTTCATTACAACATGTGTCCGGAAATGCTTCATTTCCGAGTTATGGCCTTCACAACATTGAAATTCACGGGAACGTTTTTATTTCTGCAGGTCGTTGTCATTACAGATCTTCAAAATGTCCACCTCCTGCTTGAATACAGACCTCACATCGATGTCTCATTGACCTGCGAACACGATCCCAAACTCCAGGAGTATTGCGTATGTCCTCAGAACATGCCACAATTCGATTCCGAAGGGATACAGTTGATACTCTTTGAACAGTCTCCTGGCAGTCGCATGAGGAACATTGACTTGCAACGCTACCCTTCGTGTGCTGATAGAAGGAGTCATGTTCACAGCCTCCAGAATCTCCTCCTGTACTTCTGGAGTTGTAGATCTTGGTCGTCCCCTTCCCAAACCAGGAGAGTTAAATTTTCCATAATTGCACAGACGGTAATGGAGACGTACAAATGTCTTCCAATCTGGACATTGTCGCTGTGGGTACCTCTCCTGGTACAAACGACGAGCCAGCGCAGCATAGCCGTCCGCCTTACCGTACATGAAGTGTATCTCTGCCAGCTCTTGATTTGAATACATGTCGCACAGTCTAACGCCTACACAACACTGAATGTAACCTTCGCCTCGGAATGAACTGTCAGAGTGCCCTCTTAATGTCTCCTTTGACGGCAACGACCTGCGGAAAGAAAAACGTTCCGATGAATTTCAATGTTGTGAAGGCCATAACTCGGAAACAAAGCATTTCCGGACACATGTTGTAATGAACTATTTTGATTGTCTGCATGTGGGAAATACATACCTGAAATTATGCCCCGTATTTTTGAAACACCCTGTATAGGACGTGTGCGTAAAAGAAGTGAACTCGTTGATGTTCATGGTGTATCCCTCAACTTATTGAGGATTTCCGAATGGTGCTCTTCATATATGACCAGTGATCTTTATGAATTCTTGTTCTTGAATGCCAATGCGAGTCATATTTGAAAGTGCTGTGCATCGACTGGAGTGGTTTGTAATTTTCTGTTTTTTGACGTCCAGACCACTGCAGTTTGAAATGTTGGCAAACAAAGAAACAAATGCTAGGGTAGTGATAAAAATAAACAAATGCTAGGGACACTATAAAATTGTACAATAAGCAGCCATGATTGGTTGAAAGACGTCCTTTTGTACCGTTTTATTGGTCAAAAGTAGTGTGACGTAGTAAAAGTGTAATAGTCATTAAAATTCTACGACTTGAACTGATATTAGATAGTGCACTCAAATGATTGCATGTACCACTCACACATGAAAATGAAATAACTCTGTCAGTAAAATAATTTACTGCATAGATATAAAATTGAATCGTAAATAATCCGTCTCTAGTGAGTCAATTGCTTTTCTTTGAAGTCAGGAAGATGTTGTGATTGAATATAGTCATTTTTAGGGTTTAGAAACGAGCAGTAATATTGCTAGAGGTTAACCTTCCAATTGACCTTTACGTGAATCATTTTCTATTAATACGTGAGTGGAAGTTCAACTTTCTGAAATGTCGAAATAGCCTCTTGAATATTTTAGTATTTTAGGGTAACAGCCAGCACGAACTCATCGATTATTACGTCAGCTGAATCTTCCTCTGTCATCTCATTCTATAGATCAGTGATGTCAAAGCAAGCGCATTTTTCTGACTTTGACGTCGTGCGCGAGCATCAAGCGCTAAGTATGGAAAGAGGAAGGGTTGTGTATATGAATAAGCAACCTGTTGCATTAAGAAAACAGTGGTGCGCAAACTTCAAACGGAACGTGAAATTTTATGTTGTTATTTTTATATGGCTTCTTTCTGTTTAATATTATCTATTTTGTCTGTAAAACAAAAGTACTAACACTGATTTCTTAATATTGCACTTGTGTTTTAAATCTTAATAACATAATAGAGAGTTAAGAAGGAATATTCACTTAAATTTCATAGTAGTATAATATTATACTGTACTAAGTGGATGAAACACATCATTCATAAAGAAAGTGATATTCCAAAGAAAGACATTGAGTATGAAATGATAAGTTGGAATTTATATTGATGGTATCTTTAGCCTTACAAAAGTAATCAATAAACTAATCAAAATAATATTACAGTATAAAGCAAAGTTACCTAGGTACTGTACCGGTTTTAAGTGTAACTAATATTACATAACAAAACTCTTATCGCATTATGCTTTTAAGGTGATATTGGTGAGCAACTTCCTATCATCAGAATATTAAATTATTTTCTCGAAATGTGCTGAAGCTATAGAGCTGACATTTTTACAACACATGGGCACGTATCTTTTGCTTATGATGTAACAGTAGTTGCTTTGTTAATTAATTTCCTTACAAACAATTTCCATGCGAATATTTTCAAAATTTTCAATACACTATCTTCAGTAATACGTATATACGGTATATTAGATTTACGAAAACATTCTGTAAGGCTACTAAATAAATAGGCCTATACCTGAAAATTTCACTTTTCTATATGAAAAGTTGAGAAAATATTTCTTTTGAATAAAAAAATCAAACTTGTGAAAAATGAGCATTAAAATTAAAACTTACATTCTTATAATGCACTTATACTTCTCAGGCAAATCTAAAAATTAACATGGATACAGTTTTAATAAGTTCTCTTCCCTTTACCTATTGAATCAGTGCTGGCCATCCCTGTATATAGGTCGACCAAGCGGCATATACCACCTCTTTCGTCTGTCTCTTTCCTTTCCGCTGTAAAGCGCTCAGGCTCTCCTGGGCTCTAAAGCGCGCGCTTGCTCCTGTGGGCATCAATTGACATGCCTGATGTAGATTGATGTTAGGAGTTGTATAGGGAGGGGGCACAATCGTCAGTCAAAGTTAGTAGACCAAGAAGATTCAGATGGACAAGCCAAGAACCACAGGCTGAAAAACAATAGAAATTCTTATAGGTTCCTTTACGGGAGAGAAGCAGATGGGAAGATAGCAGGAAGCTGGTCTCAGAAACTCTAGTTCTGTGTGAGATTTATTTGGTTCGGTGTAGAGTCCCATGGCAGATTTATGCGATGACGGAAATCAACCTTCAGGTTCTACTTGTTACAATTGAGGGCGTCATGCAGGAGATAATCAACAGGTAGGCAGTACGGCAGTTTGTTTGTACTTGCTCGGTGGGATTGAATCGAAGACTTATACAAGCATCCATTTGTTAGGAGTGTTCACTTCCCGGTGAAGAGCACATTATTCAGTTCTTCAGTCTGTTTATTCCACCTGTACCATAAATACAATTCTAGGACGATAATGAGTCAGAAACTGGTGAATATATGAAACGTAGAGGACGGAGATTGCATTCAGGCATGCTATCCCGCATTCAGGGCTTCCACCGACTCAAGAAGAAAAAGTAGGACAATTTTGAAGGGCAAGGTAGGACATTTAACAAGACAATATGGGTTGTATTTCATTATAATATAAAGGGTGATTCACGAGGATTTACCGTCCCTTATGGAGGTTCTCTGAATATGTGTATTTGGGTCAACTGGTTACCTTCTCACAAAGAAACCAGAAAGAGATCAATAGAAGAATTTCATCGGCATGGAAGGCGCTCTGGAGCCTGAAGTTCATATGGACGGACAAGACAATCAACCGCAATCTCAAGTTCGAGGCACTGGAGACATGTGTAATCCCAGTTTTGCTATACAGCTGCCAAACTTGGACATTGTCCGAGAGACAGCGCTCAAGTATACAAACATGCCAGAGGAAGATGCAAAGGAAAATACTGGGCACCACGCTACGAGACAGAATGACAAACGAAACACTACAAAGACTGACGAACACTACTGACGCAGCAGAACGAGCCACGGCAACGAAGTGGACCTGGGGGGACATGTGGCGAGACTACACCAGGCAAGATGGACCCATGCAGTCACGATGTGGGACCCCTACGTCGGAAAGAGATGACAGGGAAGACCACGGCTCAGATGGTCTGACATGTTTACCAGAGAGGCGGGGCAACAATGGTCGAGGACAGCAAAGAACAGAGTTTTGTGGAAAGAACTAGGGAAGGTCATTGTAAATAGATAACGTAATCAGTGTTAAGATATTGTAAATAGTGAAGTCAGTATTAGTGAAAGTGTAAGATAAGTTTTGTAAATAGTAAAGTCAGTGTTGAGAAAGTGTCAGGTAAATAGTGTAAGTAGCAAACAGTGCTTGTCAAACTGTCAGTGTCGGTATAATGTGTGTAGTGCAAGAAAAAAAATGAATAAAGAACAGAGTGCTGAGACTAGTTAAAGTTGAACAGGGTTATTAACCATGTCACAATAGTAGTATACACGACAAGCTCGCCTGGATTGGCTCACCAAGCGAGTACACTTGAGCCATCCCTGTCGAGGGGGTTCTAACCCCATCACAGGAGGCCTGTGCCCAACATGGGACATCATGGCTAACATTCACATTCATTCATTCATTCATTCATTCATTCATTCATTCATTCATTCATTCATTCATTCATGGAGGTTATTTCCGAAGACATTCTGAGCTAAAATGTGATATATACATTTGCCCTAATCTCAATATTTTCAGAATTACACTAATTTGAAGTTGTTTGTAAAATAGTATTATTCTTTAGTTTTAAAGGTAAAAGAATATTATAGGTAAAGAATGAACTATTCAGGAGTATCATTTCTTTAATTAGCTAATATTCTGAGTACTATAGATATATTAATTTGTCCTACAGAATTTATCTGTGATATTGACACTTAATAGACGGCCGGGTAGCTCAGTTGGCTACGGACTGGAAAGTCCGGGGTTCGATCCCAGGTAGTGACAGGATTTTTTCTCGTTGCCAAACTTTCAGAACGGCCCCGAGGTTCACTCAGCCTCATATAAAATTGAGTACCGGGTCTTTCCCGGGGGTAAAAGGCGGTCAGACCGTGGTGCCGACCACACCACCTCATTCTAGTGCCGAGGTCATGGAAAGCATGATGCTCTACCTCCATGCCTCCCAAGTGGCTTCATGGCATGTTACGGGGATACCTTTACCTTTTACCTTTTATTGACACTTAATATTTAGGAGAAAAATTCGCTCCGTCCGTCGCCGGGGATCGAACCTGGAGCGAATTTTTCTCCTAAAATATTAAGTGTCAATATCACAGATAAATTCTGTAGGACAAATTAATATATCTATAATATTCTCTCAGCTAGCAGTGCATAATAACTGCGGAATCCCGGCCAACAAGTCACTCAGCTGAGTGAACTCCTAGTGTAATGACAGTTGACATTGGATACACGTCAACATATATGCCTAACTTGGAGTCAGGCCACAAAGGGAAACATCCAAGGAGGAAGGTTCGATCCGGTGCTGTGGATTGAATTCGGCGTAGCTCAGTGGTCAGAGCGCTTGGTACGTAGAACAAAGGACCCGGGTTCAAACCCCGGCACCGGAGCGAATTTTTCTCCTAAAATATTAAGTGTTAATATTCTGAAGCTAAAAATGTGTTGTGAATTCCATAGTTGCTTCGTATAGAATTTTTTTTGCGATTTCTAACTACAAAATTACATTTTCTTACGCATTTATCACAACAATTGTTACAAATCACGCCACTCTTGTAAATTCTTTAAGATTGTACATTAGGATGCATAATTAAACTGTGCAGAATCAAGTTCCTAAAGTCGTATGATTTGTAACAATTTTTGTGATAAGTGCGTAAGAATGATGTCATTTTTAGTTAAAAATTGAAAAACAAAATCTGTCCAAAGCAATTAACAACACATTTTTAGCTTCACAATATTAGCCAATTAAAGAAATGATACTTCTGAACAGTTCATTCTCTATTTGTAATATTTTTTTTACCTTTAAAACTAAAAAAAAAAAAAAAAAGTGTTTTACTAACAGCTTAAAATTAGTGTAATTCTGAAAATATTGACATTTTTTGCTCAGAATGTCTTCGGACGTAAGGGACGGTAATTCCTCGTGAATTTCCTGTATTTACTTAAAACCTCATGCCCCCCCACATACCGCACACATGCGATTCAATCATCTATACTAATAATAAATCTGTAGCCGAAATTTTTCTGGTAATTTTCGATTTTCCAAAAATAATTGGTCCTAACATATATAATTAACCACCCTGAAACCGAAAATCGCTTTTTTGACATTTTTGTTTGTATATCTGTCTGTATGTTTGTTACCTTTTCACGCGATAATGGCTGAACGGATTTCGATGAAAATTGGAATATAAATTAAGTTCGTTGTAACTTAGATTTTAGGCTATAAGATGGCATTCAAAATACGTTATTTAAAAGTGGGGTTATAAGGGGGCCTGAATTAAATAAATCGAAATGTCTCGCTTATTATTGATTTTTGTGAAATATGTTACATAGCAAAAGTTTCTTCAAAAATGATTTCTGATAAGTTTTATTCTCCGAACAATTTTGATAGGACTGATATTTAATGAGATAAATGAGTTTTAAAATTAAAATAACTGCCATCTAAGGCGGTGTATTGAAATAAAAAACAAATGACTTCGTCTATAAGGGGCCTTGGACAACAACAATCGAAAGCTATGAAACATAGCCTACAGACAATGTTTCTGTGTTTGTATGAAGTAATATCGGAAGCTAAATTAACCGATTTGTATAATTAATTATTATTTCATCATTGGAAAGTGTAGTTTCTCTAGATGGACATAATGCTATAATGTTATTACAGTAACTTGTGAATGAATTGAGGACAGGTAAGATTAAAATAGCTTCTTATGCACAGAAAACTTGATAGGTTATTCTGTATATTCATTTCCTGTATTTCTTATAATAATGTTTATGAACATATTCATTTTTATCTCAGAGAATTAACGAACAACGAGAGTGTATTGATTTATTATGCAGTAATATTACGTTAGCTTAGCAATCCATTATTTTATAATTCAAATTTTGACTATTCTCAATTGAATAGTGTTAAAATGCATAAAATACATGTGCAATAAATGCAATGCGAAAAAATTGGGTAATGAGCCAAGCAGATTATGTTGCGCTGTTGTAAAAGTTGTTCCTCCTGAGATTCAAGAGCTCCCACAACAAATTAAAAACTTTCTAATTCGAGTACATCCGTTATCAACACACTTTTTCATAATATAATATAATATAAACATAATAATAAATCTGTAGCCAAAATTTTTCTGTTAATTTTCGCTTTTCCAAAAATAATTGGTAATAACAATTAAGAAACATGTTAAAGGAATTGTCATTGCACCAAATGAGTGCTCTCTGGATCAAAATGATCGCATTTTAATATTTTAAATACAATTTAAATTAAGTAACATATTAAACGACTTATCCTTCTATCAAACACGAATGTTCCCTGGATCAAACGTCCTATTTTAATTATATAATTACTTTATATTTATTTCTAACGGGTGCAGCGGAGCGCACGGGTATGGCTAGTCAGTACTAAAAGAAGCTACTGCACAATAAGTCTATTGCAATTAGAAGAAATAGGCCTACTGATATGGAATGATTTAAGTTCATTTAGTTGTTTATACATTAATGGGAATGAATTCATATATGACTCTGTTCTTTGTTTAATAAAAAGTAAAAATTTATTTATTTATTTACTTACTTATTTATTTATTTATTTATTTATTTAATTAATTTATTTATTTAATTAATTTATTTATTTTATTTATTTATTTATTTATTTAATTAATTTATTTATTTATTTATTTAATTAATTAATTTATTTATTTATTTATTTATTTATTACTATGCAAATATCAATACTGAAGTTAATTTTGTGAGTAATATTCAGTATCATTCTAAAAAATATTAATTCTTAAATAGTAATAATATTCAAAATTTCAAGAACTAAAACAATCTCACAATATTCAAATTTTACTGGTCTCACCGCGATTTGAACCAAATCCCTGCGTAGAAATTAGGCTCATTGTAAGCTGAACCTGTCATGATCACACAAAACAAATATAAAGAAATAATAGACGGAGAAGAAACATAACGTAGAACTGAATTTGAGTAAAAATTGCTGGCAATTTAGTTTGGAAATTTTTAAATTACAGAATTTTCCAACTAAATGATTACCGGTGTCTTAAAATAAAATCTTCCTATAAATGAACACTTTAAACTTGTGAAATGCTTAACCCTTACATTCACAAAATATCCTATAAGATACAAGGGGTTAATAGTCTATACAGGGTGTTTAAAAAATACGGGGCATAATTTAAGGTATGTATTTCCCACATGTAGACAATCAAAATAGTTCATTACAACATGTGTCCGGAAATGCTTTATTTCCGAGTTATGGCCTTCACAACATTGAAATTCACCGGAAAGTTTTTCTTTCCGCAGGTCGTTGCCGTCAAAGGAGACATTAAGAGGGCACTCTGACAGTTCATTCCGAGGCGAAGGTTACATTCAGTGTTGTGTAGGCGTCAGACTGTGCGACATGTATTCAAACCAAGAGCTGGCAGAGATACACTTCATGTACGGTAAGGCGGACGGCAATGCTGCGCTGGCTCGTCGTTTGTACCAGGAGAGGTACCCACAGCGACAATGTCCAGATCGGAAGACATTTGTACGTCTCCATTACCGTCTGTGCGAGTATGGAAAATTTAACTCTCCTGGTTTGGGAAGGGGACGACCAAGATCTACAACTCCAGAAGTACAGGAGGAGATTCTGGAGGCTGTGAACATGACTCCTTCTATCAGCACACGAAGGGTAGCATTGCAAGTCAATGTTCCTCATACGACTGTCTGGAGACTGTTGAAAGAGTATCAATTGTATCCTTATCATTTGCAACGTGTACAGGCCCTGTCACCAGCAGATTACCCTGCACGAGTTAGGTTCTGTCAGTGGTTCTTGCAGCAGTGTGGTGTAAATCCGAACTTTCCTGCCTTAGTATTATTTACAGATGAAGCACAGTTCACACGAGATGGCATAACAAATTTCCACAATCAGCATGTATGGGCGTATGAAAACCCACGTGCAACTGTTCCATCTCATCACCAGGTGCGGTTCTCCCTCAACATGTGGGCCTGTATCATTGGTGATCGATTAGTTGGACCCCATGTAGGCTACTTGTAAACAGACTTACGTGGCAGGCGTACACAAACTTCCTGGAAAACACCATACCTCATGTTTTAGAAGACACTCCACTGATCAATCGTCAACACATTCACTTCTTGCATGATGGCGCTCCTGCACACTTCAGTCGTACGGCTCGCCGGTACTTGGATCGAAGGTTTCCTGATCGATGGATAGGTAGAGGTGGCCCAATTGCTTGGCCTCCACGCTCACCTGATCTGAACCCTCTCGATTTCTACTTGTGGGGCCATTTAAAATCATTGGTTTAGTCGTCTCCGGTGCCTGATTTGGAATCCTTTCGGAATCGAATTGTAGCATGTTCTGAGGACATACGCAATACTCCTGGCGTTTGGGATCGTGTTCGCAGGTCAATGAGACATCGATGTGAGGTCTGTATTCAAGCAGGAGGTGGACATTTTGAACATTTTCTGTAATGACAACGACCTGCGGAAAGAAAAACGTTCCGGTGAATTTCAATGTTGTGAAGGCCATAACTCGGAAATGAAGCATTTCCGGACACATGTTGTAATGAACTATTTTGATTGTCTACATGTGGGAAATACATACCTGAAATTATGCCCCGTATTTTTTAAACACCCTGCATTGTACAACATACAAAATATGGACATTGCGATAGTTATTTTCTTTACAGTCCGACACGGTTTAATAAACTAGTGTGAGAAATGAGGCTTTGCCATAGTGCTGACATCATAATAATTTTATTTTATTTTGATTTCATTTTGTATTCGGACGGTGACAACCCAGAATTTGTAACACCTTAACATCGGCAATCTGAAGAAAACATATACCAGGTATTATAATTAATCACCGCAACTTACATTACGTGTCACACTCCATGTTTCATTATAGCGAAGTGCTTCATTGTGTGAAAGTGATCAACAAAAGACAAGTGGACCTTGATCAATAAGAAACGATTTTATGACTTCCACAGTTTAATTAACATTTTAATATTTTACATCATAGTGCAACTAAACAACGTTTTTAATATGAAACTGGATCACTCCATTTGACAACGTCAAGTTAACCACAACGTTCATCACACAACGATGGACATTATAATAGGAAAACAATATTTTAATTTACTATTTTTAAGTATGTGTTTTAATTAACTATATGTAAGGGTTTTGCATTTCATGTTATAATTTAAGGGTACATACTATAAGTTTTCACACACATAATGATCATGTTTACGTGTATCTATTTGACAATGTAACTAGGCAGCATCTTCTATACATTTGAAAATGGCACACTAGTGCCGAAAATGTTCATGTTATAATTAGTACTTCATAAAATTAGATAAGCATAGATGGCCCATTTTAAACTTAATATTGTATGATATTGTATCATAATAATTGATCGAGATAAAAATACTAGTCTCATTCTTGACCCCACAGTAAGGTTCGAAATTAATGAAGATCAACCAAAGCAGGTACATGAAGAGAAACGCGCTACTTACCTTCCATGCTGTGATGATCTCAGTCATAAATATAATATTCAAGATTGGAATGTCATTGGACTTATGTTTGGTGCGCGAGGAACAATTCCCAAATTTACATTGGAGATCCTCAGAAAATTAAAGGTTCCTGAAAAGACTCTTCAGACAATTGCATCAACCATTTTAAAATCTTCACTGAACATCATCAATCACCATCTCTATTCATCTTTATAATATTCAATGCATATTATTTATTTTCAATAAATTTTTATCGTTTTGATAGCTACCACATCTTGTAGCAGAATATTATTTTTTTATTTCATTATGTATTTTTTTAACATTAATTTACATTTTCTTTTTTGTTCATTTGTATTGATTAGGATGCCGATATTTTAAATCTAAGATTTGGACGGCTATCATTTCGATTGTCTCTGTCTAAAAATTTACTCGCAATCAAACAATATCCTTCTAGGGGGTGTGTGCAATAATTCTTAAACCTGTTCTAAGGAGAGTAAGTAGGACTCAGGCCTACATTTTCATGATAACTTATCTGTACTTCTTCAATGTAGAACGTAACGTGTGTTGTCAGTGTTTCATGGCTACGAGGTTAAGTATGGGATGTGAAAGTATATTTTGAGTCTTCACTCACAACACAAAATTAAATAATTCGTACTTTTAGCTCTCAGTCTTTTCCATCTTTCAGCGTATCATAAAAGACCCCGTGCATATGACGCGGACCTGTCTTGTTACGTAAGCTGAGATTACAATGATAAAACGACTTAAAATGACATGCAAATTGCCATGCAGCATGTCTGTCGTTATGGTTGCTTCGAGTATTTGCGCCACACGTTATGAACCTGCCAGCAATTGTAAACGCTTTTTCATCAACACGATGTAATCACACAGCGCTTGCAAAACTAAACTACTCACCCACAAGTTTAATAATACTCTTAGTTCGTGTATAATTTGTCCTATGCAATTTGCAATGTTTCGCTTTGGTATGCCATGTATTTCCATTGCTTAGTTGTAGGCCTAACCCAAAGCAAAAGCAAGAATTCTCTCATGAAAGGTCAACAGTGTTCCACCTTTACTAATCCTCAAAAACCTTTCTAACTTGTAACCAGCTATGAGGCTAAATCTTATTGTCACACTTAGGCCCAATTGTATAAAACTCCCTGACTAAAGATCAACTTTGATCGAAGATCGGAAAGTTAACCGAGTTCAGACATTTCTTCTATTGTATAAAACTTTTCTGCGATCAAATTACCTTGGTCCAAATGCAATCTATGTTCACGTGAAAAGGATTTGGCAACATCGCATAAACAGGTGAAATATGTGATGCGCGGACCATGTTGTACAGGTTTGTTCAGTGTTGCCAAACCAGTGATTTTAACTCTTTTTCAACAACAATTTCTTTTAACTTTTATATTGCTTAAATAGGGATTTAGCGATCTTTTTAGCACTCCCATAGTGACGAAATTTAATCTTTCTTTGTTGATAATGAGAAATCTAGCGACTTTCCAACTACTTTTTGGCGACTTTCCGTACACTCTGTTGGAGACACTGGTTTGTTTTGTGCAATGTAAATAATGGCGGACAATAAGAAGAAGTTTGACTATTCTCCAAATTGTTATCATGTTATGGCGTTTGATATTGCTAAACATAATAAAGCTTTATAAAACGACAATTTTCGTTTAGTAATAAAGTTAATTGAAAATTTATAAATGTACCTATCATATCAATTAATAAATTAATGGTCGTTCTAAAAATAATATAATTATAGGTTATGTCATTTGATACTGCTGAACAAGATAGAGTCTTATAAAATATAAGTATGTTTGTGTATTAAGGCAAGAAATTGAAAAAAAAAAATATATATATATATATATATACCTACCATACCTATTAATAATAATAATAATAATAATAATAATAATAATAATAATAATAATAATAGATATTTTATTTGCACAATCTGTCACTCGTATATTTCAAACAGAAAAGAAATAACTGAACTTGGATCCTCTAACTTAACCGGAGAAATTTCTTCAGTCAAAGTTGACTTTAGTTTGAGACAAATTAATCTCAGATTAGACTTTATACAACACAAAATTGGAAGTTCAGCTAGAACGAGGATCAATTTAACCTCTGATCTAAGATTAAATGGTTTATACAATCGGGTCTTAATGGTAATGCAGGGAGGACATCAGAATGTCGTCGTCAACTGGCAAGGATTGGACATTTTCGTCTGGACTATTTCACTCTGATTCTTGTGAGGATTTTTAATCACAATTCACAAGAAGTGTGATCATGTGACCAGAATGACTCGAAAGCACAACACAGGATGAGCACAAGATAAGGGATATTCATTCAGTTTCTCTGGGAGGGAGATAAATTTCCACTTTATTTTGAATCGAAACTTCATCCATATAATTAGTATTCGGACACATTGTCACTGTAAATTAATTCAGAAAAGGATCGTAGGCCTTTTGAACTTTTTCTGTTAGTGGTGAGAATACAGTGTAATTAGGGACAGGTATTTATGGAGATTAATTTTATCACATGTGTTTTTTAATATTGGTGTCTGCGGAGATTGTTGGAGATTGATTTGTACTCTTGACGAAGTTTAAAGGAAATTTTGGAAAATACAATTATTTTGGAATTGGAGTATTAACTCAGTATGAATATTACTTTCCAAATAATTCACACTAAAGCTTCATTGGATTCTGGTACAGTAAATTACGGTATGGTCAATAGACAATATTTGTTGAATTGAAACTGTATTTAACACACATTCACTAAAAACGAAAAAAAAACTTGCAGCCCTCAAATTAACACTTTCAAATTATCAGTGAAATATTTAATTCTTCATCTTTTCAGTTCACTAATGTATCCAGAACACCTGAAAAACCATGAAATGTAGGCTATTTGTATATATATAACAAATTTAAGTGAAAAAAGAGATTCGAAAAAATTCAGAATAAGAAATTCGCTATAAAACGACGCAATAGTAATAATTCGCAAATGTGTTCGATATTAGAACTCTATTTCGCGATTTGTCGTGATTGTTTTATCCGCATATTATTAATCAGAATCACTTAATTCGTAAAAATTAGCAAGAATCTATTGTATATCCATAATGTCGTGATTTTCGCGATCTCCAAATGAATTTGAAAGCTTCTCTTTACAGAAAACTTTCGACAATGCTCAGCATCTTCAGTAAGCAGGGTGGAGCGCCAATATTATCAGCACAATATCTGGATATACTGTATTTTTTCTCGGAAGGTTCCGTCGTCCCGGAGATCCCAACCACATCTGTGTTTCTTAAAAGAAGTGAAATGCTGACTGATTCTGTTTGTTCGGCGATGCTGGTTCCCGGAATGCACACTGGGATCCATTGGTCCAGCCCCTCTTCGTGAGTCTCCGAAGTTACTTGACCGTATCAGTTCATTTGTTCTAAAATCGGGTAATAAAAAAGCACGTACCCCGTCACCGACGCGGGAGAGGCAACTCATGTATTATGGAGACCCCCATATGCCGCCCCCCAGTCATGAATGATAGAACACGTAATTGCTGAGGGCCTCGAGATGAACACCGTCCCCTCTCTCACCCTTCAAATTCCCATGACATATCAAAACCTGTTTCAACTTTCAAATTATTCAACGTTTCCTTGAAGCCAATTTAGTAGATGTGTACCACTGATACGAATAGAAAGACTTCAATTCATGTAGACATTTAGTATGTTGCAGTATTCATAATTCTGCCATTCCCCCTATTCACACGACCCTGCTCCATAATAATTTTATATACGTGAATCAAAATACATTTTTCTTCATTTTGTATTTGAGAGAAATATTGTACAAATGTCGCTCAAACCTGCTTCCCTCATAAGTACTGAGGGAAAGGCAAGACGTTTAATACTTCTCACGGGTAAGGGACGTCAATCGTAGCGAAATTCTGTTAGAATTCACTCGCATATCCTTCTAAGTAGGGACCGGATTTTTATGTAATTACATATTATATTCCTTTCAACCTAACTGTATATAAATAACAAATCTTTGCGAATCTTGTAATTACCATTAATATATTAAAACTTGATACTACATATTTTTACATAAGGTAGGTGTCCCTGATATTGCCATGCTCAGGTTTGGGAATTTTTCTAGCCGCCATTTTGAAAAAAATGTAAGCCACTTTTTTCTTACTCATTCTCAGTCTAATGAACTTTCTTAAAACAATTTCCTTTCCCCATAAAAATAGCTTTAATTGTCCAAAAAGTCCCAAATTCCAAAAGTCTACGTAGTGGCCATATCAGGAACATGTGCACATCATATGGCCACCCTTGTTCCATGTTCTTCAAATCGTGATTGTTTTCAGTTTGATAGCGCAGTTGCGCTAAAATTAAATAATTTTGGTGTAAAATGAATAAACATAACACTTAATAATCTTTTTTATAATTCAAAAGTGTAGTCAAAACAGGTTTTTCCATAAAACATTAAGTTTTTTTTTTCTTAAAATACAAAATGTTTGCGTAATCCCAGCTATAAGGCATGTAAATTTGTAAGTGAAAAAATAAAAGTGAAATGAACTCAATATGGCCATGGTGCATTTGATATGGCCATATCAGGAGCAGGTAAGCTTTCACGAAAATTGTTTGATTATGAACAACTCGTAAAAGATACGCCATCAACTACAACACCAATCAACAGAACATTAAAAACTGAATGGAGTACGATGGTTTTCATGAAACAAGTATTTGAAAAACATGCATAAAACAAAGGAGACTTACCAGAGAAAAATAAGAAGAGGTCACATGAAAACCGCAAAACAGGCAACTGACGTCATATTGCTCAACCTGACTGGATGGAAAATGATCAAGTGACATAGCAGGATGTGCTTTCACTGTATGCTGCTGCAATTTAGCGGGTTTTTTGGTTAACAAATTCACAATAGAGGGGGTGGCAATATCAGGAACATGGCCATAACAAGAGCAACCACCTTATTTACTCCACATTACATATTATGGCTTGGTATAAATCTACATATTTAGGGGTTTTATTCATTTTTACTTCTCTCAAAGGAAAAAAAAATCTTCTGCTGGGGAAGTTTACAATTTGAAATACACAGTTAAAAAACATTTTTACCTACGCAAGAAAGGATATATTTCGGGGTGAAACATAACATTCTTAATTCCAGAAAGTAATAGAGGCACTCACCCATACCACTCACTGTAAACATGAGTGAACAAAAGGCAACCTTTCTCATACAACTACCCTGCATTGTAAAAATCGCTCAGAAAGTAGCGTTGCCTTCATGCAGTGGATGGGACGAGGACGACATGATTTGTCTCGAAATATAATTGTTCTGCACACGTCTTAACAAGCCGTTCCCATGCAATTTGCAACCATACCCACCCTTTTCCTAATCCTTCCAGGGAAAACCCGTGTCAAGTCTGACATGAGACTTTCAGGTTTTTGCTAGACTTCTTTATTTTAAATTTAGTAGACCTATACAGATATGTGATTTTCCGAGCAATTAGAAAAGTATGGTTCTCGGCTAGAATAATCCTATCCTTCTGAATGAGACAGGAATGTCACTTTTCAAACAACAGTTTGTAAATGCCTATAGTTTGAGGTTTTAGTAGGTACTTCGTTTCTTACAGGGAGCAGCTAAAATGCATGTGTCCCACATCTCCTCTTATTTTCTCCTAATCCAGTAAAGCGAAACAGTGCTTGCAGTACTGTTGTGTCATTCATTTCACTCAGTTCTCTAGTTTTAGTACTACAGTACCTATAAAGTGCAAGTGAGTTTATCTACTGCTTTTAACTAACTAAAATGGCCTCTATATCTTAACCCTAACGACAAAAATAAAATCATGGATTGCGGTGGACGAAGCTTTCACTACAGATGGAAAAATAGTAATGTGTCAAGTGTGCGGTAAAAAAATCGGGTGCTCTATGAAATCACAACTGGAGAGTCTTACCTATCCTATATCTGCCAGATATTAATATTAAATATTGTCATGATTTTACATATTTTGGTACATATTCAGTTTATTTTTCTTACATAAATATGTACATATTTCACACCTTGATATTATATAAAAATCAGGTCCTTACTTCTAAGTTTCTGAAGTTTGTTACTCACCGCAAAGGAGTCGAACACAGAAAACAATTGTAGTGTACATTTAACAATGTTTCCTTTCACGTGATGGAAAGTAAAATGCTACATGGTCGATGAACTTACAACACCTCAATAGGTAAACAGTAGGGCATTCAGAAAGCAGTTTAGCATAAGGATTAACCTGTGCTGTGTCACAACAGTTGAAAGCTTTTGTCAAGCCGGCATGACCGTTTCTAACTCAGTGACAATCTTTTCTAAATTACACTACTCAGCTAATTTCATAAGAGATAGGCTACATTTAAACATAAGTTGTTGACTCCTTTTATTAATTTTTACACCCAAATAAGTGTATTTATTACAACCTTTAATAGAACCCTTTCCATATTCTAAAATCAAATCTCTTATTTCATCTCCACAAATTAATAATAATAATAATAATAATAATAATAATAATAATAATAATAATAATAATAATAATAATAATAATAATAATAAACTTTATATTTTATTTTATTCTCAAGTAGGCCCATCAAATTTTATCACTGGTCTAGCATCATGCAAGCCATTTGACCAAAGATTTCTACTACACTGGATATCTAACGATGATAATGATTAGGGCTAGGATTTTGATGAAATTGCATCTTTTTTCTAGTAAGCCAGAAACATAGCTGCTTTAGTATTTACATGTTATGTGATAAACTGAGTGTTTTAAGACTATTTGTTAGGGCATTTTTTTTTTGCATTTTTTGCCTGTTTCAACTCATAAGAGCATCTTTTGTTTTATTCCGTCATTTTTTAGGAATTTTCATTTAATTTTGGCCATAATTCCCCATTATCAATGTAAAATAATGTTTATTTCCTTTGATATCTTCTTTACATATTTTGTCCATTAATACCCATTATTTTGTATAATATTTTAATCGTTTTTCTACACAAATATTGCCATTTTAATGTAGTACACCCCATGTAATGGATCAGTCCAACCACCCCTTCAATATAGACTCCTCTATACCTGCTAATTCCGGATAAGAGTGGCCTTGTGGTAGACTACATGGAAACTAAAAGTAAAGTAAATCCATGGCGCTACAGCCCATGAAGGGTCAAGACCGATCAGCTGACTGCTGACTTCACATGCACATGCCGAAGCAGAGGTGAACGATCATACATGGAAACTACATCAGGTAAAATAATTAAAGTGTACTACTTAGAAAAAAATATGTAAAATTTAGGGGAAAGTCGGGTAGTATCGGACAGTGCGTTTCTTTCATCTACCACCATATGGTAGTACCTGAATGACATGGTTACGTTTCTCTATGCGACATCACAGAAACGTAACCATGTCAATCAGGTACTATCATCGTGTGGTAGATGAAAGAAACTCACTGTCCGATATTACCCGATGTCCGATACTACCCGACTCTCCCTAACTTAATTACTAGTCTAAATATAATAATAATACTAATACTAAACTGCCCCCCATTGAGGGTAGCCCTTACGGACTCAGTATATCCTCAAAAGAAATTATTATACATATGTAAACATAGGTAATAAATTTAAAAAAAAAAGGGAAACAAAGAAAAGGGCGTGAAACATTACAATTGCTATTAATGTGGCACCATGTGATTAATTAGGATTTGGCAGGATTTTTTTAACACAATTATCACAATGTCATCCCTTAAAGATGTTGGCAGAACAAATTTTCGTCGAAATTCTTCGAAAAAGCTGGTATAGTCCCTCGAGCACCTATGAGCAAGCCGAATACCTCAACGTGAATTAAGGCATATTTCAGCTTGAAATAGTTGACTGTAGGCTCATAGATCGACTTCTTCTCAAGGCGGACCTCGGCTGACTGATGACATTCTACTTCAAAACGTATCGTGGGGTCCACAATGATGCCCTGTTTAGTGTCAGCATTGTATACTAAAATATCTACTCGTCTTGTTGACTCATTTTCAGCTAGACAGGAGATTTCTTCTTCTACTATCCAGCCCTTAGTTCTTAATGCGGCAGCAATTTTGGATCTTACAAGATGATGTCTACAAAACCTCTTTTCCTACTAAGCCAATTATGTAAAATCAATTTTTAGGGCATTTTAATGGCATTTTTGAAAGATTTTTAGGTCATAAATGCATTGTTTTAGGACATTTTTTCATGATTTATAGGTCATCAAAATCCTAGCCCTAGTGATGATAATGTGAGTGGGGTGAAGGACAAGGACGGCAACACTAAATTTTAATAATTTCGTAACATTTGCATTAAACATCAGCTCGCTGCCTTTATTGCTTACCGTGAACAAGTATACTTTATTTTTTTTCATGGAGTGCAGTTTCATAGAAAGGACTTTGCCGACAGACCTTCTACTGCCCCCTACTAATTGGTTGTCATAAATAAATGTCTTCCTTACTATGACGGAAATCTTGTCTTCTCTTGTTAGTGACCAATCACAACCCTCGTTCAGAAGAATTGACAGGTGCCCGTCAAATCCACGTGGAGGCAGAGTTGCCGCATCGTTTCCGAATTCCAAGAATCCCGTCAGTTTCACTGCATAATTTCGAAGGTCATCAGGATTGTGACAACTGTGCAATGTTGGGATTAGGGGACAGGATGGAATTGTCAGAGCTGTTGTGTAGAAAGTCATAAATCTGTAAATGGGTGTTCAAAGGAACCACCGAACTGCACTCCTTGAAATAAAATAAGGTATACTGACTCTAATCAAGTCTTCGCAAGTCTGTATCAATATGTGAGAATTATTTTCCAATGATCTCAAACAAAAACACGCTTAATTGTGAAAGTAGACATTATGTGTTGAAAACCTGCACATCCGTTATTTCTAGAAATAGATCTCTACGTGATACTTTCTCCATACATTAGCATTCAAACATCAGAATATATTATTTTCATATATTTCTTTCTATGTATGTAAGTACGTTCTAATGTCAAGGATGCAATTCATTTTGTCCAATGTTATTCAGTGAGACAGCATTTTTATGAAGTCAGCTCATCTATATGGAAACATTATACAGGATATTAAAAAATAACGTTTAAAACGCTTCAGGGATGATAGAGGAGGTAAAAACAAACATATTTTTCAAGTGACAAAACTTTAGCAGATGCGCCGTTTTGCCGCAAGATGGCCTGAAAGGTAGATGGCTTGGCTTCCGTCACAACACACACTGGTTAGTTCTGTTTGTACTGCTGTGCCTGCAACAAGTGAAAAGGGTCCCTAACTCTCTCCGTGGTGATAATTATTTTGTTTTTCTACGCGACGTCCTACCAGAACTTTTAGAAAATATCCCATTGAACATCAGAGAACGAATATGGTTTCAGCATGACGGTGACCCTCCACACTTTGATCGTCGTGTCAGGAACACCTAAATGCTACATTCTCCGATCGTTGGATTGGCAGGGGTGGGCCGGTACCGTGGCCACCTCGATCACCGGACCTAACCCACTGGATTTCTTTTTGTGGGGAGACGTGAAACGTCTTGTGTATGAGACACCGCTCGATATGGCAGAAGACTTAGTTGCTCGCTTTGTTGAAGCTCCACATGTTATTAGAGACAATGTTGGCCTTTTTGAACTTTGCAGACACTCCACAGTACGAAGGTACCAGTTGTACAATGCCTTCAATGGACGGCAGTTAGAACACCACTTCTAAAACGACAATTGGTCTTGTTCCTCATGAATTACACTAACACACGTATACAATAAACGGCGCTTCTGCCAAAGTTTTGTCACTTAAAAAATATGATTGTTTTTACCTCCTCCGTCATCCCTGAAACGTTGTAAACGTTATTTTTAACACCCTGTATACATAGTGTTTATTTCTTCATTTTACCAACAGTTTCGTCACTGTCGTGATTGTTACTAGTAGGCCTGGGCCTATTGTAAATTTTTAATACACTGTCAAGTATTTAATTTACAGTTGTAGATCTTGTTGCCAATTTGTATTATTGCTGCATATTAGCCTATTAGTGCGACTTCTTGATTTACTTTACGATATAAATATGATATGATATGATATGATATGATATGATATGATATGATATGATATGATATGATATGATATGATATGATATGATATGATATGATATGATATGATATGATATGATATGATATGATATGATATGATATATTTATTTGTCAGTCAACTTTACAATTCACAGTTATGGTGGACCTTCACATTTCTGTTTTTCGATCCACCATCCCTTTAATACATACAACTCTTTTCTATTAATGTATTCTTTGCCGAGTATTTCCTGATTACTTTCTAATGTTCTGTTATAACTGAATTGCTCTATGTCCTTCCCCCTCTATCCTCTTCTATTCTCTCCCTCCTACCTAGACTATCTCCCTTCCATTTCTCGCTCACCTATTAAATATTGCATTTTCCTTCCTTAATAATTTGCGTTTTTTATTTATTTTCTTCTCTACCCTCAAATCCTACCTACTCTTAATCATTATTTTTCCGCTATTTTCTCCTACATTACTTGCTAACTTTTCCGTTTACTCTATTTTACAACACTTACATCACTTATTTTTTTCTATCCTCTGTTTATTTATGTATTGATCCCATTCTCTTCGCTTCACTCCTAAATTTCCTATTTTATTATCTCTTTCCATATATTTATTTCTATAATACTCCTACAGTTATAGTACTAACTTACTCCCAATCCTTAACATTGAAAAACATGAAATATCTAATTCACTTAATTACACTTGCAATTTCTCTCTCATTCCACTTCTTATTTGTGTTATAAATATATAAAAATAAAATGTTATAAGTATATCAAAATATTTCTCCCAGAAAACAGTAAGTCTGTAAGTTCGCCTACTAACAATGATTACGTAGATCATTACAAGTGCCATCAACATAGTCACTATGATCATCGTCATTGTCAAAAAACATAAAAGCACAGAGATTAGAAGTGTGAGGTCTGATCTTTTCATCTGCTTTCTTATGCCGGAATCAAAGAAGCCTGATTCTTGACCCCACTGTCCGTTTTGAGAAGGATGATCAACAAGCCAATAACGTTAACGATGAAAAGAAGTCTATTTACAACCCATGTATTCCTCACTTCAGTGAGAGATACAAAATGAATATTAATACATGGGAAGTGAAAGGACTTCTTTTTGGCGCTAGGGGGACTTCATTTAAGTTAGCCAAAACCATTCTCCTTTCTCTTAAATTTTCTTATGAGGACATTAACAAAATTTGTCTAATGGTATTGAGAGATTCATTATCCATTTTACACAGTCACTTGTATAATACTATGTAACATTTTTTTTTTGCTTCATTTCATTGCTCTTCAATGTATTTTCATCTCATGTTTCTCCGAAATCAAATTGTACTTTATTTTTCAATTTATCATATTGTATTTTTAATTTAACCTCTGCTTTGTATTCTGGATCCTAGTGGTCAGCCGTAGATGTCGGCCAAATTGTGGAATTTGTGTGTTTGGTGCAGTAGTGGCAATGGAAATACTTGGAGATTTGATCGTCATTTCTTGTGAGAGAACGAGTGAATAAGAACGTATATTTGACATGAAAAGTTGTATATGTGTATGTAGGTGTTACTCGGTGTTCCTGTAGTGCTATGATAATAAAAATGGTTAAAATTTAATATTCAATAAGCGCCCATTAAATTTATTGGAATGTCGTATCATCACATAGCAATAAAATTACCTTCCTGGTTTGGTATCGCATATAACAGTTGTCCTACCGCTTTTTAAATCTATAAGTAGACGGTTGTCAGTTTTATAAATTGATCAGGCGATTCCATGCAAAGCAATATATTTTCACTAAAGTATTATTCTTATTTTTATGATGACCTCATTTTTAAATTCGTCCCATTTGCTGATGAGGTAAGACTGTAGAAATTCAGCAACTAAGACCGGAGATCAACGCCACGCGCAATTTCACACGTTTTCCCAAATTACTTGCATATTTGTCATCTTCCATATTCGCCAGTCTCTCTTAAATGTAAAATGCCTGAGCCCAACGAAGAACATTAAAAGCTAAGATGTAAAACCTGATACTTCAGGAGTTAATATAAATTAAAACTGTACTCAACTTTCATGCTCGTCCCCAAATAACTCAGATTCTGATAATTCTGCAGAGGTTCCGAGGAATAGACTGCTGAAAAATAAAGTGAAACGTCTTGGCCTTAAACAGACTAGAACAAGTAAACTCCCAACATAAAGTTGAAGCAATTTCTCGTCTTACTTTGCAGACGTTTCACAACGATTAAATATTTTTGTCAAGTTGCGAATAACATAAAATATTAGACCTATATTTTATATTTTGTTTTCTTGGACTATTAATCTAAATACATACATATACCTATATTTACTTACTAATTCATTTATTCATTCATTCATAGTTTTCTGTCCAAGGGCAGATCATTCACTGCAAACCCAGCACTATCCAACCTTTCATATTTTCTGCCTTCCTCTTAGCCTGCGCATATGATCCAAATATCTTTGTCGTCTATCATCTGATATCTTCTTCTTCATCGAAGTATCCTTCCGTTCACCATTCCTTCCAGTGCATCCCTCAGTAGGCAGTTTCTTCTCAGCCAGTGACCCAACCAATTCCTTTTTCTCTTCCTGATCAGTTTCAGAATCATTCTTTCTTCACCCACTCTTTCCAACACAGTTACATTTCTTATTCTGGTTGTCCATTTCACACGCTCCATTCTTCTCCATATCCACATCTCAAATGTTTCTAATCGCTTTTCTTCACTTCGTCGTAATGTCCATATTTTTGCACCATACAAAGCCACACTCCATACAAATCACTTCACTAGTCTCTTCCTTATTCCTTTGTCCAGAGGTCCATAGAAGATGCTCCTTTTTCTATTAAAAACTTGCTTTGTCATTGCTATCCTCCTTTTTACTCCATGTCAGCAGCCCAGAGAAATAGAAAGTGAAAAAAGCTGGTGTGTGTCGTAATTTGATGTGGTTAATTCTACAGTTCAACTTTGCAATGTACTGTAACTTAAAGGACAGTAAAAACGTAAGACCTGTAACATAGACCTAATCTAGTGTTCAAATTTGTATCAATTCCCACTTCCCTTAGCTGATAGCATAATACTTGTATTGTACATCTCGGTTACAACGATACACTCGTAACAACACCTTCTTTCAGGTCCCTTGGATGACATTACAATCAAGTTCTACTGTATTATTAGGCTATATCTGCCGCTCTTTGCATTTTCTTATTTCGTGATTGTATTCTTTTCGAAATTTCTAATTTCTTACAAGATGTTTTAATTAATACTGACAATTGATATTGCAAACTTTTTAATCTCCTTTTTCAAGTTACTTATAACGTCTAATTTGCCAAAAAAAAAAAACAAACAAAAAAAAAAAAACAAAAAAAAAAAAGCTTAGGAACCGCCATAACTTTTTAAAACTTTAAAATTACTCCTTCCTTCGAATATTTAAAATTTATCTTGATTGCATCAGAGATATTCGAAAATTGTGGAGTTTCTCTATCACATCTGCATTGCGGAAGAATAAATATGTTTCTACAACATTTACAAGGTTCAAATACGGTAACAGCGAAAAGTCTGTCAAGGTGTCCTCAACATGAACTGCCTCATTACTCTGCTGATAAGCTACCCAACAGGTGATAGCGTGTGATTACACCTGGCCGGCCTAGTAGAAGGGCAAACGATCAGCTTATGCAGGCGGATTTTATTCTGCACACCTTTTCTAAATGCAAGTTCCAGCTTTCATTTCTACCTTATAATGACAGCTTGAGGTAATGAACTTATGTAAAGTCGTATATGCCTGTTTCTCAGTTTTATGTGCCAACTTCAAAATATAACTAGTGTCCACCTTCCCCGTGCCTATTAATCTCTCATTTACTCTTTGGTAACCCCCGTACTTCTTCAAAATGAAATAATACCAATACATGTCTATAAATGACGTGAAGCAACCTCTCCTACTATACAAACAAATCTTAAAGCCATCTAAGAAATTTTTTTTATTTTTATTTATTTATTTGTTTATTTATTTATTAATTCGTATATTCATTTACTTATCTATTAATGTATTTATTCATTTCTTCATTCATTCACTTGTTTATTTATTTATTTATTTACTTATTTATTATTTATTGATTCATTCATTTATTGATTTTTTTACCTATTAATTTATTTATTTATTCATTCATTCGTTTATTTATTTATTTATTCATTTATTTATTTACTATTTATTCATTCTTTTCATTTATTTACTCATTCATTTATTCATTTGCCTATTTATTCATTCATTCATTTACTTATTTATTATTTATTTAGCTATTTATTTATTTATTCATTCAATTATTGATTTATTTATCTATTAATTTATTTATTCATTTATTCATTCATTCATTCCTTTATTTATTTATTCATTCATATACATATTTATTTATTATTTATTCATTTATTCATTCATTCATTATTTTTATTTATTTATTCATTTATTTATCTATTAATTTATTTATTCATTCATTCGTTTATTTATTCATTCATTCAATTACTTATTTATGTTTTATTTATTCATTTATTCATTCATTCATTTGCTTATTTATTTACTTATTTATTTAGTTATTTATTTATTCATTCATTCATTTATCTATTAATTTATTTATTCATTTACTCATTCATTCCTGTATTTATTTATTCATTCATTTACTTATTTATTTTATTTATTCATTTATTCATTCATTCATTCTTTTTATTTATTTATTCATTCATTTGCTTATTGATTTATTTATTTATTTACTTAGTTATTTAGTTATTTATTTATTCATTTATTTATCTATGAATTTATTTATTCATTTATTCATTCATTCGTTTATTTATTTGTTTATTTATTCATTCATTCATTCATTCATTTGCTTATTTATTTATTCATTCATTCATTCATTCATATGCTTATTTATCTCTTTATTTTGTTATTTATTTAATCATTTATTCATTCATTTTACTTATTTAATTTATTTATTTCTTTATCTATTTAATCATTTATTCATTCATTTTACTTATTTAATTTATATATTTCTTTATCTATTTAATCATTTATTTATTCATTTTACTTATTTATTTACTTAGACAGTGATTATTTGGGCTATATTTGATCATAAAACCCTTGGGCACACTATAGCCACAAAATAATTTACTCTGTGTCACATAAGATCGTTCTGATGCAAGGCAATGAGCGCAAAATTCGTCGGTATATTTAGACTAATAAGTTATCAACGTATTCAACTTGGTTAGATCACTATGGATTTTCCAGTAAAAAAAATCCGGGCTTTAACCGAGACCCGAACTCGGACTGACTGTATGATAGGCTGACGTTCTACAGTCTACACCACGTAGCCATCGTAGGAATTAACAACATTAATAAAATGGTTGCTGTAATATTAGAAGTAGTAATAGTATCCATGCTAGCATTAGCAGTAAAACTAACATTAGTAGTGATAACTTTATCATAATTACTAGTTAGTAGTAGCAGTAGCAGTCGTGGTAGAAACTGTTAGTGGTGCTAGTAGGAGCATTCAGTATTAGTAGCATTAGTTTTAAGAACAGCCTTAATGTAGCACAATATGAGTAATAGCAATATCAGTGGAGGTAACAGTATTAGCAGTGGAAACATAGTACGGATTGGTTGCTTCCACACTGGATAATTCAAATTATTCAGCAGTTGGAATAAATGTTTATTCCCCTTGTCATATTTAAACCAACGTTAAAAAGGCATATTAAATTCGATTTTTAAGCTTACATATGTAGCTAGTCAGCGATGTATGCAATGGAGGGGGGAAGGAACCGGCCACTCTACCCCATTATCTCCTGGCCTAGTTGCCTCATGAGTGATGCCATGATGGTGTCACTTGTGAGGTCCAGATCTGTCTTCGGACAGTTGACTAAACAATATTTGGACAATTCGAAGCCAGGACTTATTGATTCCAACGAAAATAATGTTCAGTCTGGAATTCTAAAGAAGCCCGAAAGCGTTTCGTGGTAAGCTCGGTTATTAGTGATTCCAAGAATTCAAATTCTATTCTTAAACTTCATCTGATCGACAGGTATGAAACAGAAAAAGGTCGTTGGTACTCTGAACAGATTTCGTACCATTATCCAGCCAGTGACTGACAACAGGTAATGGGAGAGATGTTCAAAGCTATAGTCCGCACATGTGTATTGTATGTTCCTTTCCTCCCACCACCCCTTAACCTATAAGGAAACAAATTTGTGAAAAACTTTATTATTGCATGTACAGTAGTTAATGGGTTTCTACTACGAACCGCTTTTGCATTACAATATCGAAGCATTGGAATATACACAAGTTTAACGCTAGCAAAGGAAGCTGAAGTTTTTTCTTCTTTGATAGCCTAATTTTTGTATGCATATGGATAAAACATCGTACCTATCTTCAAGAAGGGGGACAAGACTAACTGTAGTAAATTTCGAGGAATAGCACTTCTGTTGACGTCGTACAAAATAGGAAATTTATCCTTTGAAGTTATGGAAAAATTTAAATACCTAGGGAGGCCGAGACGTAGATGGGAGGATAATATTAAAATGGATTTGACGGAGGTGGGATATGATGATAGAGACTGGATTAATCTTGCACAGGATAGGGACCGATGGCGAGCTTATGTGAGGGCGGCAATGAACCTTCGGATTCCTTAAAAGCCATTTGTAAGTAAGTAAGTAGGAGCAACAGTAACAACAAATATAAATGATACTCGGGAGGAAATTAAACACAGAATAAATATGGGAAATACGTGTTATTATTCGGTTGAGAAACTTTTATCATCTAGTCTGCTGTCAAAAAATCTGAAAGTTAGAATTTATAAAACTGTTATATTACCGGTTCTTCTTTATGGTTGTGAAACTTGGACTCTCACTTTGAGAGAGGAACATAGATTAAGGGTGTTTGAGAATAAGGTGCTTAGGAAAATATTTGGGGCTAAGAGGGATTACGTTACAGGAGAATGGAGAAAGTTACACAACACAGAACTGCACGCATTGTATTCTTCACCTGACATAATTAGGAACATTAAATCCAGACGTTTGAGATGGGCAGGGTATGTAGCACGTATGGGCGAATCCAGAAATGCATATAGAGTGTTAGTTGGGAGGCCGGAGGGAAAAAGACCTTTGGGGAGGCCGAGACGTAGATGGGAAGATAATATTTAAATGGATTTGAGGGAGGTGGGATATGATGATAGAGACTGGATTGATCTTGCTCAGGATAGGGACCAACGGCGGGCTTATGTGAGGGCGGCAATGAACCTCCGGGTTCCTTAAAAGCCATTTGTAACTAAGTAAGTAAGTAAGGTAGCCTAATTTTTGTATCCATATGGATAAAACAAGACGGCAATGATGGTAAAGAACACTGCACATCCATTACTTATTATTGCATATAATATGTGTATAATTCCTTACTGATAAATATTTTGTAATATAATAATTCATTTCATTCATAGTGTTCTGCTCAAGGGCAGGTCTTTCACTGCAAATCCAGCATTCTCCAGTCTTTCCTATTTTCTGCCTTCCTCTTTGTCTCCGAGTATGACCCATATATCTTAATGTCGTCAATCATCTGATATCTTCTTCTCCCGTTCACCATTCCTTCCAGTACATCTTTCAGTAGGCAGTTTCTTCTCAGCCAGTGACCCAGCCATTTCCTTTTCCTCTTTCTGATCAGTTTCAGCATCGATGTAATAATAATAATAATAATAATAATAATAATAATAATAATAATAATAATAATAATAATAATATCTTATCACCACGGCATGGCGCGTCCTCAGATTGCGGATCGAGGAGACGGCCTCCAGATATGCAGGGTAGCTGTGAATATATTGAATAAGCAGTCGCGGACAGCCCATGATGGGTGGTCCTCCAGCTTGGGGGTTGGACGAAGGGCTAACAACCCATCACCGTAAGGAAACCTTCAAATAAGCTTCGGAATGGGACTGATTCTCTGGCACAACCACAGCAAAGGAATAAGGTTTTGAGATTTGTATGGGCAGGGTATGTAGCACGTATGGGCGAATCTAGAAATATATATAGAGTGTTAGTTGGGAGGCCGGAGGGAAAAAGACCTTTGGGAAGGCCGAGACGTAGATGGGAAGATAATATTAAAGTGGCTTTGAGGGAGGTGGGATATGATGATAGAGACTGGATTAATCTTACTCAGGAGAGGGACCAATGGCGGACTTATGTGAGGGCGGCAATGAACCTCCGGGTTCCTTAAAAGCCAGTAAGTAAGTAAGTAATAATATGTAGCTAGTCGGCGACGTATGCAATGGAGGGGGAAAAGAACTGGCCACCCTACCCTATTATATCCTGACCTAGTTCCCTCATAAGTGGTGCCTTCTTGCTATCTTTTGTGAAGTTCAGATCAGTCTTCGGATAGTTGACTAAATAACAAACAACAATATTAATAATTTGCTGGGTAATTCGGATTTTTCTAATTCTTGTTACAGTTTGAATTAAAAGATTTCACTGTATTAATAGTTGTACCATTAACGGCAATAGCACTGCTTTTACTGTTTGTAAAAACAGCAGTAAAAATTGCAAATAACTCTAATCGGACATAGAACAGCTGATTACAAAAGGGGCGTGACTTTTCTTCAACTCAGTCAAGGATACAATATTGTCACGCTTAATGACTCTGATATTTGCAAAACAAAGAACGAAATGATTTCGTCGTGTAAGAAACAACTGTCCAACATATAGCACGCTGAACATTCATTTCTTTCTACGAATCAAGTACGCCTGGAAGGGAAGCTGTTGCTGGAACCGAAAAAGTCAAGATGATGTATTCAATTCATGCACGTTCACAGCGGGCACCCATTCGTCTCTACAATCTTCATGGGGTGCAATGGGAGGGATGGAGGTTTTCTTGGTGTTCTTTCTATTCACAAGAATTAACAGGCACAGAAGACTGTTCCCCAGATGGCTGCTTGGCTTTTGATTTGCCGTCTGGTGTGCATGCAGTCTGTGTGGGAAAACTACCGCCTTGATGCAACATGTTCCTCTTTTCTTTTCCTCCTTCTGTTGAATAGATGTCTCTTCCAGAAGTATCGTCAGCTTGCCTTGTCAAACTAAAAAGTCAGATGGCGACCGATTTGTCGGTTGTTATGGATTGCCATGCTGAGAGGGACGGAAAAAACCTAAGCACGTCGTCTGAAATGTCACAGATGTTGCTCGAAATTTTGTTTTAATTTGGCTGCGAAAGAAGTTTGCGTCTGTCTTTTCAACAAATGTTGCCAAGCTACGGCCGCAAAATTTAAAAGTGTTTGGTTAAATGTTGAATATAAATGTAAGTTACGAAACTGAAAGCAAAGAATAAGTTACAATTACATACATTAGTATGGAAAAGAAGAATAGTTACACGCACAAGGTTAAAATAAAGATTATTTTTCCACTAATCCCTTTCTTTATTTTCCTTTCTTTATCTCTCTCTTCCTCCCTCTCTCTTCCCATGTTATTCCTATTTTCCTCTTCTCCATCTCTCGTGTGCTTTCTTCATTCTTTTTCATTTTCGATATTTCCTTAACTTCTAATCACTTGTTTCTTTGCTTGCTTTCTTTCTTTGCTTCCTTCTCTTTCAGCTCTTTCTTCTTTTTTCTTGTCTTCTCTTATTTTTCTTCCCTTCTTGCTCCTTTCGTTACGTTATCTCTATTCTTCTTCTCTTACATTTTGTTTCTTTCTTAACTCTTTTTTCTTAATTTCTTGTTCCATTTTTTCTTCTTCGTCTCCCTTTTTCTTTCCTTGCCTCTCTTTTTCTTTCTTGAATCTTTTTTTTTTCCTTCTTGCCTCCTTGTTTCTGCCCCGTTTCCTTTTTTCTTTCCTGCCCCTGTCTCCTTTTTCTTTTTTCGCCTCCTTTTTCTACCTCGCATTCTTTTTTTCTTGCCTCCTTTTTTCTCCCTTGCTTTCTTTTCTCTATCGTGCTTAATTTTGTCTACCTTCCTTCTTATGTATCTATTTTCTTTATCGTTATTTTATTTCTTCATCGCTTCCTACTTCTCCTTATTTATCGTCTCTTCTTTTTCTTTTGTTTTTATCTGTCATTCTTGCTTCTTTTTTTTTCTTCCATTATTTCCTTCCTGATTTATACGCTTCCTTCTTGGTTCCTTTCATTCTTCTTTATTTCATTTCCTCTTTGCTTTCTTACTCCCATTTCCTTCTTCCTTTCTTCTACTGTGTTGTGCTTCCTTTCTTCTGCCTTTCTACTGATTTTTCTCCTTTCATCCCCTTTGCTTTTCTTTCTGCAATAATTTATTTTTATTGTCTCAGATCAAAGAGCCCTAGTTGTTAAAATGTAGCTTCAATTCCATTTACAAGGGAAGTTTCCACAACTTGAGGTCTAAATCCTCCTTAAAAATTTGTAAAAACTGTAAAGGAGATATTACCTACAAAGACCGAGCTATCAACATGAAATATAACACGAAATGTTTCAGTCTACTAGTACTAGAACAATCTGTAGCCTATATTTGCCAATATACAAATCAAACCGTACGCCACGACAGAAACTTCTATTTGTAGAGTGCCAACTGAAATCCACTTATAATGTAGGTTTAATAAGATCGAAGACAGAAAAAAAATTATGGTTTATTTAACGACACTCGCAACTGCCGAGGTTATATTATCTCGCCTGTATGCCGGAATTTTGTCCCGCAGAAGTACTTTTACATGCCAGTAAACTGTAAATCTATCGACATGAGTATGTCACATTTAAGCACACTTAAATGTCATCGATTTGAGCCGGAATCGAACTCTTAACCTCGACCACAGAAAGCCAGGGCTATATCGACTACGCTACCCAGGCCGACTCGAAGACAGAATGTTCTACAGACGACTAGTAAAATTCATATTCTGGGAATAAGTTAATTAAGTAGTAAAATATCGCTGCAATCGAAAAGTATTGGGAATAAATTAGAATAAGGAACAAAAAAAAAAAAAAAAGTTTCCTTCCCAGGCAGGATTAGAACCACGAAAGTCGTAGTTACCAGTCTATAGTTCTCTGGAGTGAACAAGGCTCTGAAATCAGCTACAAGGATCGGTCCGGTTTTTTTTTTGCCACTACTGTACATAGGCCTATATGTAACATTAAAAAAATACCTACCCCGAATAGTTGCAGCATTCAGCCCAATTATTCTTCTCAATAGAACGTCACTTACGTAACCACACTTCGAAAACACAATCACATACAATAGTAATATGCGTTACAAGAGCGGTATGTTGAAGTTTTCATATTCGAGGTAAAGTTTGAAAAAGCGAAACGTAGTTGAGCTTTTTTAATTTCCGGGAATTGAAAGAAAACATACCGCTCGTGTATCGTACATTATTTTGTGCGAAGATCGTTTATTACATACCTGAAAGAGGAATTTCTAATTAGTTGCAATGAAATCTCCATCTTGGTTTCTGTTCAGTGACGGCAATTTTGGAAAACAAAAATATCTATCTTCAACATTGTTGCTTTAAAATGTTTTTTGTGTTTACTATACTCCAGCAGGCCGTGATATACGTCTGTATTTTTTCCCCCAGTCTATAAATGCGAACTTAAAACAAACGGTAAGGTTATGTAATGATTTATTTTTTCATTTTAATATTTTAACAATATTATTTATATAACATATTGCAGTAATAACAACGGCAAGTTTAATTTTGCCGGTCTTGTTGATTTTTTCACGGCTTCCTTAATGTTACTTGCATCACGAATGCAGTAACTTTAGTGGAGTTGTAGAGTTTACTTAATTTTTGCAAATATTTAAAAACAATAATTAACAGTGCAGTTTAGGTGAAATTGCAGTGGTAAGTTTCAATTTATAATTATTACTATATTGAACGTCTCTAAAAATAATATGTTAAAAGCCTAAAGCAGTAAAATCAATATGTCACTTAAGCGGTAAGAAGAGGGAAATTGTTATGTGTGTTAGGTTGGGAATACTGAATGTGGAATTTTAGACTTTCCGCGGATTGGTTTTGTGCGGAAACGAAGCAAATACGCACGATCTCGCACAAATGGCTTTTTTCAATTACATGAGATTCAGTGGAAAACTATTTTTGAATCTTATTCCAAATAGTTTCGAATACTCACGCTTATACGCATGCGCAAACGTAGGCACACATATACAATCAACAACAGTAATATTATTATAAATTTTCGATCGTGGAAAAGGACGTCGTGTTACACAGTTGATCTTTTCGCTTCCGAGACGCCTTCGATGCGCGATGTTAACTACACTGTAATCTTTTTCGTGTTTCTCTGTAGTCTCATCGTTCATGAAATTATACCCTCGAAAACTAAAACAAAAAGCCAACAATGCCAACACATATAATATATGCGCACAGTGGCGCCAACTTTTGTAAATATTAGGTGGGCTAAAACACTTCAGGTATAAATTACAATAAATAACTTTCATAAATAATAATAATGATAATGATAATAATAATAATAATAATAATAATAATAATAATAATAATAATAATAATAATAACAACAACACGACAAATTGTTGGGGTGGGCTCGGCCGCACTTTAAGTTGGCGTCACTGTGCATACCTATGAATCATTAAGAAGTAATTCAAAAAACGAAGAAAGTACAACTAGGTAAACATAAAATAGTTCAGTCTTAACCATACATTACACAATAAATACGAAGGTATAAATGCAAAGTTACCAATCCAAATCGTTTATTTCAACTAATATGTTTAAGGTTTAGGTGACACACGAAAATTTTCGAGATAATCGATCTAGTACAAATGTGCAAAAATTACTTTCCTTGGCTAAGTTTTCAGTGCTTCTTTGTTTTTTCAATTTTATTTAAACACCTTACACTATATTTTTATAATATCATGTTAAAATTCAAAGGAAAAGATGAAGATGGCTACCGGAAAAAAAATTTCCGGTACCGGGAATCGAACCCGAGCCTCCTGGGTGAGAGCCAGGTATCCTAACCACTAGACCATACCGGAGACGGAGAGACTCGCTCTCCATAATGCTATATAAGATAGCTGAGTAAATATTAGGCACCGTATACATTAGGCAGCATTATTCGCATATATTTTGCTATCATCTTATCTTTTCTTCACACGCTGTGTTAATTAAACAATCACCTAGCTCGTTTTCTTCATATCCCTTCTATAAATAACGTGACACGATGCTAATTTTGTAAATGTATCGTTTGAATATTTGATATGAATCAATTAGGTACCGCGGACGACGCACTAGTTAAACATATGTCTATAGTTACAAGCTGAATGAAAATCAATATTCATCTCAATAAGTCACAAGTAATAAAAACCTTTACATGTTGCTCATATGCACAACATAATCAATACTTGATCATCACTTATCAGCATTAAAGTAGTGAGGAGACAGTCAGGTGAGAGATGGATAATAGTTTATAATTTCACATACAACATTATGGTATAAAAATAAATAAAATGTAGTAAAACATAAAAAAAAATAGAAAGCAAAAACATTACTTATATATACTATTAAAACACAAAATTAAACCGTGTCCTCGGTAGTATAGTGGTCAGTATCCCCGCCTGTCACGCGGGAGACCGGGGTTCGATTCCCCGCCGGGGAGAAATTTTTTTTTTCTTATTTCCTTTAGAGTCTACCTTCTACTAGTAGCTACATTTAGATTTTTTTCTCCCTTTTACCATTTAGCGATGTTGTATCAGTTATAAAGTTAGCGTTGACGGAATAAGCAATACCGAGATGGTATTTAGGAAGATAGACGTAATGCTACACTATTCCTTCTTCTCTTCTTTTTACTTCATTTTAAAATTCAACTCGGGTTACAATTTTAAAACTAGACTGTCTGTTTAAAGCATTGTTGTACGACCTCTTTCTTGGCCTGCCAATGCTTCCATGTCGCCTTGGTGATTTTCTGTTGCTGCTTTCATTAATCTTTTGTCATGCAGTCTAGTTAATTCGTTAAAGTTCTTGTCACTAACTCTGTAGTTTATTATTATTATTATTATTATTATTATTATTATTATTATTATTATTATTATTATTATTATTCAGGGGCGTGCGGTGCTATTTGTCGATGGGGAACAGGTCAGAAACAACACTAATAATAATAATAATAATAATAATAATAATAATAATAATAATAATAATAATAATAATAATCTGTTAATGCATATAGAGTGTTAGTTGGGAGGCCGGAGGAAAAGGGCCTTTGGGAGGCAGAGACATACAGGGAGGATAATATTAAAATTGATTTCAGGTGGAACATAATGATAGTGACTGGATTAATCTTGCACAGGATAGGGATCGATGGCGGGCTTATGTGAGGGCGGCAATGAACCTCCGGGTTCCTTAAAAGCCATTTGTAAGAATAATAATAATAATAATAATAATAATAATAATAATAATAATAATAATAATAATAATAATAATCTGTTAATGCATATAGAGTGTTAGTTGGGAGGCCGGAGGGAAAAGGGCCTTTGGGGAGGCAGAGACATATAGGGAGGATAATATTAAAATTGATTTCAGGTGGAACATAATGATAGTGACTGGATTAATCTTGCACAGGATAGGGATCGATGGCGGGCTTATGTGAGGGCGGCAATGAACCTCCGGGTTCCTTAAAAGCCATTTGTAAGAATAATAATAATAATAATAATAATAATAATAATAATAATAATAATAATAATCTGTTAATGCATATAGATTGTTAGTTGGGAGGCCGGAGGGAAAAGGGCCTTTGGGGAGGCAGAGACATATAGGGAGGATAATATTAAAATTGATTTGAGGTGGAACATAATGATAGTGACTGGATTAATCTTGCACAGGATAGGGATCGATGGCGGGCTTATGTGAGGGCGGCAATGAACCTCCGGGTTCCTTAAAAGCCACTTGTAAGAATAATAATAATAATAATAATAATAATAATAATAATAATAATAATAATAATAATAATAATAATAATAATAATAATCTGTTAATGCATATAGAGTGTTAGTTGGGAGGCCGGAGGAAAAGGGCCTTTGGGGAGGCAGAGACATATAGGGAGGATAATATTAAAATTGATTTGAGGTGGAACATAATGATAGTGACTGGATTAATCTTGCACAGGGTAGGAATCGATGGCGGGCTTATGTGAGGGCGGCAATGAACCTCCGGGTTCCTTAAAAGCCATTTGTAATAATAATAATAATAATAATAATAATAGTAATAATAATAATAATCATTATCATCATCATCATCATCATCATCTGTATTATGATTTAGCAACATTACCAATTTTTTTACTTCATTTAAAACTTAATCAAAAAAAGAATTGTTAATGTAAAACAAATTAATGATTTATTATTATTATTATTATTATTATTATTATTATTATTATTATTATTATTATTATTATTATTATTATTAGGCCTAAATATATAATACAGCTAATTAAAAATAAATAAACCTCAATTAAACCTACAATTTACCGCTTAGGAGCACCCAGTTAACCATTTCACAGAATTATAGTAACTACTTTGAAAATGTCTTGGGATGCCCATGTCTTGTATAAGATTTTGTTTTAGTTTTAAGTTATGTAAGGAGAGGAGTAGGTTTGCCATTCAAAATAACCGCGCTTTTCTCAGCAACATTGATCGAACTAAACGCTCTCGACTTCAGCTGATCGATAACACAACACTCGCTGTCTTGGTTCGAATCACGGCGCTGCCGCTCTGCCTCGTTGGAGTTGGAACAGGCAGGACTCACCTGTTCCATTGCCAGTATTTCGTCAGATTTAACTCAGGCCGCGAATGCGTAAATCGTACTGATTTTTTAAGAACTAATGTATAATTTCACACACAATATTATGTCACACGAAAAACTCTTCGAACTTAATTGTTTTCCGAATTATCACTATATAAATAAACTAGCTTGACGAAAGAGTATATTTCACACTCCTCAATACTCCGCGAGGGAAGAGGTAACTTTACAGCAGACGTCTCAATAGGGCCTTCTCAGAGCACTTCCTCCTCTTTCTCTTTTTCAATGTAAGAGTGGAACAAGATGCAGGAGAAGTTCGTGTATCTCCGGATGACGTCATTGACCGCGACGTTTGAATAGACATCTGCAACCGCTACGATGTAACAGTCAGTCATTGTGTCCATCCCCGAGGAAATAATGTTCTTATTACCGCAAATGTATGAAGAAATAAAAGCTTTCATAGGGAAAGCGAAATTGTGGGAGACGCAAGTTTCAGTGGGTAACTGTTACCACTTTATTAATCTAAAATTGTTACATGATTTGAATCAAGACCAGTGTAACAAATATAATGAAATACTGAAGGACTTGAGAAAAGAATTTCAGATCAGATTTAAGATTTGAATAGTTCTAATTTAAAATAATTGCTTGTGAATTTCTAAGATGTTTAGGTTATTTTTAATTATTGAAAACATTACGAAATATATTATTTAACTATTATTGTAATTAATATATTAATATTAGCGTAACGTAAGAATACTTACTTTAACAACCAACAAGTTTTTATTGTAATTTTATTACTATTATTTAATTGAATTTTATTTTATTAAATATGGTATAAACTTAAAAAAAGAGCGATACCAAAAACCTTTATTAGAAATGAAATATTGTTATTGTTTGGTCAACTGTTCGAAGATAGGTCTGAACCTCACAAGTGATACCAACAAGGCACCACTTATGAGTCAACTAGGCCAGGAGATAATGGAGTTAGGTGGCCAGTTCCTGGTGCTTAAATAATTACGTAACATGTATGGTTCTTCATGCTTCAGATGTCTTCTTTTTACTCATAGATAGTATATAATTAGAAAATAAATGTGTTATTATTGTTATTATTATTATTATTATCATTATTATTATTATTATTATTATTATTATTATTATTATTATTACTGCAAACTACTTAAGAAATTCCTTCCGAAAACAACCGTCTATTGTGCCAGTACAACTCAAAAGTGCAGCTTTGTGGCATTTCTCCCGCGACAGTTACAACTTAGCTCGCTCATGCTTGTAACATTAATCAGCGATCGGCTATCTTCGGGTATTACGCTTATCTCTTCAGCTGACTATGTTATTTATACTTGCTCTCTATAACAACTTTTATGCGTTGGCCTTGAGACGCCTGCTCTACAGCTTCCAGCGATACTCGGGTAAGTTCGTGTCCGCTCGGCCTGCTTCGGAGGAAACATTGCTTGAGACTCTCATCACATCATCACGCACAGCAGACGAGAAGGGCTCGAGTCGTTTTCACTTCACTGCAATAAGCCTGCTAACGACAGCTGTTTTAGCTTTTCGAAAACTGCAAGTAGCCTATCCTCTAGAATGAAGCATATCTCACAATCTCAGTTAAGGGGCAGGGAGGAAGGGAACAGCCTATTCCCTCTGTTCCATGGAGGAACCGCCACTGTTATTATTGCTACATTGAAATGATTAAAATTTAACCATTTTAATACCCGTAAATAAAACAAACTCCCGTCACATATACACAGATGGATCGCAGACTAACCAAGGATGTGGATGTGCTATAGTTTACCCTGGCCACACGATGTTGTACGCATTGCCAACTCTTTATTCAGTCTTCACATGTGAGTTATACGCCATCAAAAAAGCTTTAGAATATATTCTGGAAACAGAGACTGATCAATCTTATCTTCTTCACACTGATTCTCAATCAAGTTTACAAGCTCTTCTAGATATATTCTCTACCAACGCACTAATTCAAGAAATACACCAGCTCCTCACTGACTTGATGAAACAAGGACGAAAAATAACTCTAATATGGATCCCTTCTCACCTGGGCATTCCTGGAAATGAAATTGCAGATGCCGCAGCAAAAGAAGCTACACGACTTCCATTGCATTTTTTAACGTCTATTCCTCATACAGACGCCATTAAATACATATCCAGAAAACTGCACAACCATTGGCAAACATCATGGACAGAGTCATCATCCAGCAAACTTCAAGAAATAGTACAGCATTCCAGAATGAAATATCCACTACAGAATTTTAAACGTCAAGATCAAGTAATAATCACCAGATTGCGAGTTGGCCACACCAGAATTACACATTCATATCTTCTAGACAGAACTCTTCCTCCGACATGCACCAATTGCCACAGTAGGATCTCTGTACGCCATTTAATTTCTGAATGTCCACTATATCACCTTCATCGAGATCAATTCCATATACCAACAGACTTATCAACAGTTCTAAACAACCCATTATTCAGTTCAAACTTAATTAAATTTCTGAAAGCTATCAACATTTACAAATGTATCTAAAGTGATTATTGTAATACAGTAAACTCTATGTAAACTGTAAGAATTGTTTATGTATTGCCGCGATATGACTTCCTAAGTTAAAGCGACATCTATATCTATACTACAATAATAATAAATCTGTAGCCGAATTTTTTCTGGTAATTTTCGATTTTCCAAAAATAATTGGTCCTAACATATATAATTAACCGCCCTGAAACCGAAAATCGCTTTTTTGAAATTTTTGCTTGTATGTCTGTCTGTCTGTCTGTCTGTCTGTCTGGATGTTTGTTACCTTGTCACGCGATAATGGCTGAACGGATTTCGATGAAAATTGGAATATAAATTAAGTTCGTTGTAACTTAGATTATAGGCTATATGGCATTCAAAATACATTATTTAAAAGGGGGGTTATAAGGGGGCCTGAATTAAATAAATCGAAATATCTCGCTTATTATTGATTTTTATGAAAAATGTTACATAACAAAACTTTCTTTAAAAATCATTTTCGATAAGTTTTATTCCTTGAAAAAGTTTGATAGGACTGATATTTAATGAGATAAATGAGTTTCAAAATTACAATAACAACGCCATCTAAGGCGGTGTAATGAAATAAAAAAACAAATGACTTCGTCTATAAGGGGCCTTGGACAACAACAATCGAAAGCTATGAAACATACGGCAGCCTAAAGAGAATGTTTCTGTGTTTGTATGAAGTAATATCGGAAGCTAAATTAACCGATTTGTATAATTAATTATTAATTCACCATTGGAAAGTGTAGTTTCTCTGGATGGACATAATGCTATAATGTTATTACAGTAACTTCTGAGTGAATCGAGGACAGGTAAGATTAAAATAGCTTCTTATGCACAGAAAACTTGATAGGCATTCGTTTCCTGTATTTCCTAAAATAATTTTTATGACCAAATGAGTAGTCTCTGGATCAAAATGATCGCATTTCATTTTTTTATACAATTTAAATTAAGGAACATAATAAACGATTTATCCTTCTATCAAACACGAATGTTCCCTGGATCAAATGTCCTATTTTAATTATGTAATTACTTTATATTTATTTCTAACGGGTGCAGCGGAGCGCACGGGTACGGCTAGTAAAATAAATAAATTTAAAAAAACTCTAATGTAAGCCGCATTGCATATTTGTATTAAAATTTTCCAAACTCCAGGGCAACATTATTATCTACTTAGTTTCTTCTGACTTACGAAATCCAAATTCTTATACGATATGAGAAGAGCATAAAGTAGGGTCTGTATTTGAGACAACGAAGCCATTTCATGAACAAAGGAGAAATACTTTTATTATGCTGTAGATAGGCTACATTTCACAGGAAGAAATCGAACCACTGATCATGCCTTCTAAGAGATTTACAGTTACTCCACAACCACTGAGTATACTGTGGGTAATATCTTATGATATACAATATATGTGTATAAAATTGAAATTCCCACCTTCGTCAAGCTGGGCGTTTGCTCTGTTTCTCTCTGTCTCTCTCTTCATTCTCCGTGCCTTTCTATCCTTCCAGACAAGGACCATCCGTGACCATTTCCTGCATTATCTTGAGTATCAAGGCAAAACATCTCTCCAGCTTTCACGATTTCTCCTTGAAGCAAGAAACAAAACTACATGTTATATGCGCGTTCTATTATTAGATAGCAAGACATCCTGGGTGGAAATTTTCGTGAGAATTTCCCTCCCAGCAAAACATAACACACAAGATGTCTCTGTACAATAGATGTCTTTAAAATTTCTACATAGCTGCTGAAAAGGAATTCACGAATGAATAGAAAAAAAAAAGCTAGTTTCGCACAGTCGTCATTTCAAGTCCCCACTGGCATTTCGCAGACGTGGCGATAATATATAGCAATGCCGACATGGGAGTAGCAGTGGAAACTGAAGTTTCAAAGAAATCCTACTACATACTCTCTTGTTGCTACAAATCTCATCTGCCGGGAATCGAAAGACTGTTCATGAGAAATTTTCATACATACAATCTATGCATCATTCAGTCAGACTATTTCGTTTATATGTCATTCCATTTTCGGCCAATGAAGTGTAATACTACTTACTGGCTTTTAAGGAACCCGGAGGTTCATTGCAGCCCTCACATAAGCCAGCCATCGGTCCTTATCCTGAGCAAGATTAATCCAGTCTCTATCAACGTATCCCCACCTCCCTCAAATCCATTTTAATATTATCTTCCCATATACGTCTCGACCTCCCCAAAGGTCTTTTTCCCTCCGGCCTCCCAACTAACACTCTATATGCATTTCTGGATTCGCTCATACGTGCTACATGCCCTGCCCATCTCAAACATCTGGATTTAATGTTCCTAATTACGTCAGGTGAAGAATACAATGCATGCAGTTCTGTGAACTTCATTCTTCTTAGCCCCAAATATTTTCCGAAGCACCTTATTCTCAAACACCCTTAACCTATGTTCCTCTCTCAAAGTGAGAGTCCACAAGTTTCACAACCATAAAGAACAACCTGTAATATAACTGTTTTATAAATTCTATGTATTGTGGGTCCCTATCACCACGGCATGGCGCGTCCTCAGGTTGCGGATCGAGGAGACGGCCTCCAGATATGGAGGGTAGCTGTGAATATATTGAATAAGCAGTCTTGGACAGCCGATGAGGGGTGGTCCTCCAGCTTGGGTGTTGGGCGAAGGGCTAACAACCTATCACCGTAAAAAAACAGCTTGTTACGAAACCTTCAAATGAAGTGTAATGAAATTTTAAATTCCAACCAATTACATTCATACATCGGGATAATTTCTGCAACAAGATTTATCACTATCAATTTATCGCATGGTCATTCTTTTATTTAATCAGTGCCGCCAACTGTTTCCACGTAACTCGATGAGCATGAACCCATTATACTAAATAAAGTGCGAAATCCTACTTCCACATCTACATCTTCATCTTCAAATTCCATATCCATTATATCTAAAGAAAATGACACTCCTTCATAACAATTGTTCATTTAGTTAATTAATGTATTAATCAGGTTATTTTTAATTACATTATAAAATGTTTAAATTAAATTATGATTTCAGCAGATAATGAAAACGTATTTCTGTTATAATAACAAGAGAAAAGCGCAGTACATGTAATTTCACGTCCTCTTGTATACCGACTTATGAATCCAATCTAATGCAGGGAAGGATGTCTTTATACCAGCACTAGACCCTCTCATAATCCGGATTACGATGAAGAGCCACCACAGAGACGTCACAGGACAAGTATAACAGAAGGAACAAACACCCAGTCCCGTAGAATGGAGATAAACCTCCGCTTACTTCGGGAATCGAAACACGAACCGTTTAATTGGGAAGCCCACGCGATATACATTAAGCCACAGTGAAGGACGCAATATTTTGTACAAAACTGTACATTGTAGTACAATTTCCAGATAAATCATAATATTTAATCAAGAAAATGAGTGCGTATATGACTTTTCTCTTTTGTGAATGACACATTAGGTCTGTTGTTAGACATGGATTTGTAATATTTAAAGAAATATTTAAAGATTTTTTTACAGTAGACTACTTTACCGTCACTCCAGAGTGGTGGAGTTTATTTCCTTAAATAAGAATGTTCAGATTAGTGTGTTAACTCTCACTTGTTGTTTTCCGATTTTATTAACTAAAGCAGTACGGAATAAAGATAAATGCCAACAAGACAAAGACCATGGTCGTAGGAAGAAAAGTAAAGAAGGTAAACTTGCGAATTCTAAATGAGGCAGTAGAGCAAGTGGACAGCTTCAAATACTTGGGGTGTACTATAAGCTGTAACATGAGCTGCTGCCAAGAAGTCAAAAAGAGAGTAGCAATGGCAAAGAAAGCTTTTAGTAGAAAAAGGAGCATTTTCTGCGGACCTCTGGAAAAAGAGCTAAGGAAGAGACTAGTGGAGTGCTTTGTGTGGAGTGTAGCGTTGTATGGGGCAGAAACATGCACATTACGACGAAGTGAAGAGAAACGACTAGAAGCATTTGAAATGTGGATTTGGAGAAGGATGGAAAGTGTGAAATGGTCAGACAGAATAAGAAACGAAGCTGTGTTGGAAAGAGTGGGTGAAGAAAGAATGATGCTGAAACTGATCAGGAAGAGAAAAACGAATTGGTTGGGTCACTGGTTGAGAAGAAACTGCCTACTGAAGGATGCACTGGAAGGAATGGTGCACGAGAGAAGAGTTCGAGGCAGAAGAAGATATCAGAATGATGATAGATGACATTAAGATATTATATGGATCATATGAGGAGACAAAGAGGAAGGCAGAAAATAGGAAAGACTGGATGGTTGGGTTTGCAGTGAAAGACCTGCACTTGGGGCAGAATACTATGAATGAATTAATTAACTAAAGAAATAATTTTAAAATATTGTTTCTAACATGTTTAGGTCAGGTATTCGTTTTAATATTTTATGCTCTGCCATGCCGAAATGTAGTAATTATACACCTGGTAGCAGCCCTTTAATGGACCTTATACCTGTTCATTACAATTCAGTTCTTCAGCCAATCAGAAATCACCATTGTAGCATTATAAAAGAGCAAGTATCGATTATTCTCGGATATGCAATCGAAAGACAACTAGCGAAACGTCACGCAGGCTGGAAATCCAATACTGTAGCAGAAAGTTATGTTCTGTTACTATAATAATTAGCGTTAATTGTAAATAATATTCAAATAAATTCAATTTGTCATCTCGTTTTTCAATGTCTAAATCAATTTCCAGGTTATATCAAGATTAATGTTCATTTTATTCTCTAGATTATATCAAGGTCAATGACATTTGTTCCTCGGAAAAAATCAATACCTTCGCGTCTGCGCACATCTCACAATTTACGAGATATTGCACAAGGTCAGTTCCGCTCCTCAGTCAGATAAGAATAACATGAACACTTATGAATAATTTCAAGTTAGAAATATGGTCGAGCATAAAAAGTCGTATGAAACTTGCCTATAATGGTAATTAAGACGCTCGTATGAAAATTATGAAACTCGCTTGCGCTCGTTTCATAAACATACTCGCGTCTTAATTACTACCATTATAGGCTCGTTGCATAATGTACTATTAATAAAAAGGAGCATCTGAAAAAAGAGCTAAGGAAGGACTAGTGAAGTGCTTTGTGTGAAGTGTAGCATTGTATGGGGCAGAAACATGCACATTACGACGAAATGAAGAGAAACGACTAGAGGCATTTGAAATATGGATATGGAGAAGGATGGAAAGTGTGAAATGGTCAGACAGAATAAGAAACGAAGCTGTGTTGGAAAGAGTGGGTGAAGAAAGAAGGAAGAGGAATTGGCTGGGTCACTAGTTGAGAAGAAACTGCCTTCTGAAGGATGCACCGTAAGGAATGGTGAACGGGAGAAGAGTTCGGGGTAGAAGAAATCAGATGATAGACAACATTAAGATACAGTATTATATATGGATCGTTGGAGGAGGCAAAGAGGAAGGCAGAAAAAATAGGAAAGACTGGAGATTGCTGGGTTTGCAGTGAAAGAACTGCACTTGGTCAGAACACTATGAATGAATTAATTAACTAAAGAAATCATTTTAAAATATTTTGTGCGAGATCGTGCGTATTTGCTTGGTTTCCGCACAAAACCAATCCGCGGAAAGTCTAAAATTCCACATTCAGTATTCCCAACCTAACACACATAACAATTTCCCTCTTCTTACCTCTTAAGTGACATATTGATTTTACTGCTTTAGGCTTTTAACATATTATTTTTAGAGACGTTCAATATAGTAATAATTATAAATTGGAAACTTACCACTGCAATTTCACCTAAATTGCATTGTTAATTATTGTTTTTAAATATTTGCAAAAATTAAGTAAACTCTACAACTCCACTAAAGTTACTTCATTCGTGATGCAAGTAACATTAAGGAAGCCGCGAAAAAATCAACAAGATTCCAGACTCATCATGGCGGCTACTTTGAACGAAGGAGATGTGGATCTTGAAGTTGAAGAGGCTTGGGATCAAGGCTGTGCTTGTCTGGTTCCCGACAAATCCAGAGCAAGGTATGAAAGAGCCTATAATATAGGCCTATTCACAAATTGGTTGGAAGGGAAAAAAAAGAGAAATTAATGAAAAAACAATGCTTGCTTATTTCGTGAAAAGGACCACAACTTTGAATTAAACTTGCCGATGTTATTACTGCAATATGTTATATAAATAATATTGTTAAAATATTAAAATGAAAAATAAATCATTACATAACCTTACCGTTTGTTTTAAGTTCGCATTTATAGACTGGGGGAAAAAAAAAGACAGACGTATATCACGGCCTGCTGGAGTATAGTAAACACAGAAAACATTTTATAGCAACAATGTTGAAGAGAGATATTTTTGTTGTCCAAAATTGCCGTCACTGAACAGAAACCAAGATGGAGATTTCATTGCAACTAATTAGAAATTCCTCTTTCAGGTATGTAATAAACGATCTTCGCACAAAATAATGTACGATACACGAGCGGTATGTTTTCTTTCAATTCTCGGAAATTAAAAAAGCTCAACTATGTTTCGCTTTTTCAATCTTTTCCTCGAACATGAAAACTTCAACATACCGCTCTTGTAACGTATATTACTATTGTCTAACATGTTTAGTTGAGATATTCGTTTTAATGTTTAGTTACACCAAATTTATTTACCATCATTTACAACTTCTACGGAGGGCTATTCACCTGTTACCCAAGTACGGAATTCCCCTAGCAATGAAAGGGTACACATGACTTCTGAATACAAAATTTGGCCCCACGAAGAGTGACATTTCCTCTGAATATAACTTGAACTTCTTGTAACCACACGTGACCATCTCCCGAGGGTAGAAGGTTCTCATTCCTTATTCGTCACTTTCTTAGATGTGTCACATAAAAGACTATTATAAAGAATTGTTGAAGGGAAGGGTTGACAGCTGCAAAATATTCATTTTCCTTCTAAATATATGTAACACCTTAGTTTAAACATTTTACCGGAAGGGGACACTGCAAGTATACAATTACACGACCCCTTCCCTTGCATGTGAACAACACAAGAGGAGTGGGGTTCAGTACTCTCCTACAGACTATTGTTCGTTCCTTCTTGAATTCATCTCCTGTTGTAGTATGCAGCACATTGTTCAGTTGCCCCACTTGAAGAACATAAAGTAGACTACATTGGTTGTAAAAATAATAGCACTAAAATTACTTCTGTAAGTACAACTGAAGATAATACAGGGACATCGCTTTATTTTTACCAACATTTTTAACATTAACCTGGCTATACTCGGAAACACTGTTGCTCCCTTCCATTACAAGAGTTTGATGTTACTAGTGCAATATGTAAACAAATCATTTTACTAGGTATAGGAGGAGAGAAAAGTAGTGTATCCATTTATGTTGTAGGGAAATACGATATTACGATTTTCAGTTTGATCCAGTCGCGTATACTGGTTAAAGGATTTGGGCTACCGCTGACCCTATTATTACACAAAATATATCTAACAATTACTTTAATTTTAATTACTATGGTAAAACTAATAATACAAAATTATTACATTATGTTATATTATAAACTTTTTCTTTTGTAATTTCCTTGGGCTACCGCCGGTAGCCCAGGTAGCCCGCAAAATACGCCCCTGTTTGATCATCACTTTTACGGAATTTATCAAAATACAGTAGAGTAGTAACATTTTTTTTTAACTCAACTTTTCAGGCGGCTATGTTCGTTATGTAATGTCTACTTTATTTAGCATATTAATTATTGGTGTTAACATACAATATAGAGAGTGCATTTAAATTGAGGGGTCATAAGTAAAGGGCTGTAAGTGCACTTAAGTTACTTTTGAGAAAATGGGGTTTAAATATTTAAGCTTTCGTAAAATCGGTGAAATTTTTATTTAAATTTTAATGTGTGATGCGATTAAAATATCCCTTTGCCACTAAAATTTTAAATACTTTTGCTTACACTGGATGCACTTAACTCATGTTATTACAAATGTCAGTAGCATTCCTTTGCTTCTAGCCACCTTAATTCAAAAATGCTAATCTGAATTTTTAAACAAGTTGCTGAAAATGGTTGCCGTTCATTACAATGCAGGCTTCAATTCAGTACGCATATTATTAAAAACATTTTGAAGCATATTCTCTGAAATTGAATTTATCGTTTCTTGTATATAATTTTTAGTACGATATTATTAATATAGGTTCTTTCTTCTATAGAAAACGCAATCATATTTATGAAACACACTATACACTGCAGTGTTTATTTCACTGCTTTAAGACTTCGAATGCAACAGCGGCCGTAAGTTTGTGTGTCTGACGGGAGCAAGGACATTAGTGAAGGGGTGGGAGTGAAGTACATTCAATAAAAATGCAAGTAAAAATAAAATGATGTCCCTGTATAAATATAACACAATGTTTCGTAACTCATGTTACAAAGGAATACGAAATATAAAGGGTCTTAAGCAAACATTTACATCTCATGTTCTGGCCAATATGTAGCCTACATCTATTATCAGGCAGTACATCTCACTTGTCGATATGTGTCAGAGGAAGAAAAATTGCTTGTATACATCTGAAGTCTGATTAATGTAATATGTTACTAATCGGCGATATATGCATTGGAGGGAGAAGGGAACTGGCCAACCTACCCCATTATCTCTTGGCTTAGTTGCCTCATGAGTGATGTCTCATTGGCATCACTTACCGGACAGTTGAATAAACAACAAAGCAAACAGCTTTCATTAATCATTACGTGTCTGATATAGCGTTGTTCATTTTTTAATTTCATATTATATTATTTATGTATTTATTTGTAATATAAACAGATGAAACTTTAGCTCACCCCTGAAAGAGTAGAACTCGTGTTCCGGGGCGGATTCCTGAAATGAAATTAAGAAGTATATAATGCAATTTGTCTTAAGTCTCCTACACAATAAGAATATATAAATTTAAATTTACAATTTTTCATTATTTATAAAATCAATTCATAATTTTTTTTTTAAATTTAATACTGGAACTATTAGAATTGACAAGCTTAGGATATTTAAATATAAATTTGTTATATATTCTTGGGCCTAAATTACTACTATGATTAAATACTGTAACAGTGTTGCATTTTGGTTCAAACAATCTTAAAGAATTGATACCTTTTCTCATAACTATGAGAATACAATTCAAAAGTATTTCGATTTTCGTGTATGAATTTTATTAATACAATATAATAAATTTGTCTGATTTTAAGAACATTAAAGTCTAAAAACAATTTCTGAGATGGAAAATCAATGGGTTTGTGAAGACATATTTTGATTATTTTATTCTGTAATAAATAAAGTGGATTAAAATTGATTCTAAACAAGCTATCCCATCTTATAATTCCATACATAAGTACAGACTGAAATAAAGTTAAGTATATTGTGCGTAATAAACTTATTGTCAAGTAATTGCTCAATAAAACAAAATAATATATTATTTTACGTAATTTATTACAAAAGTGATTAATGTGTTGGTTCCATTTTAAGTGATAGTCGAAAATTATCCCTAAATACTTAACTTCAGAGGACTCTTTAATAATTAATCGGACATTTACACTGTATAAGACAACAATCAGAATTATGTAATTTAATACTTAATATAGGTGTAGGAGGTTTGTTACATTTTTCAGATAATGAAAATCGAATAATTATGGTTTTATTTTCATTGATAGAAAGATAATTATTTATGTTAAACCATTTTTTATTAATTGAAGTCCATTATTTGAATTATTATATATATATCATACTAGGTTTTTCCACCAAAAAGTAAAACAGTGTAATCTGCATAAGAATAATGAACGCCATTGTATTGTTGTAAGTCAATTTTTAATATATATCAACAAAGAGGTGCAGATGGCTGTCACACACTAGTTCTGATCCCAGCGAGAGACTTCTACGATACAGGAATACAAAAGTTGATCCCACGGTGTGACAAATTTCTAAATTTCGGTGGGAAATATGTCGAAAAATAGCTCAACAATTGCTTTATCTGTTCCAATAAATCGTCCAATGAAATTGTGTTTTCTTTCTGTAAACGGCCCGAGGGAAACTTACGTCCTGAACGCGCCTCGTATTGTCGAAGCTTACAACATCATTCATAACACACCAGGAATTTTATGAAAGAGTGCGGTAGTCAGCTCAGGCGGTGCCACTATTGTGTAAGCCGTGGTAAAAAGAGAATTCTCACTCGCCAAGACGAGATCGAACTTGTTTCTTCCGCTGTGGCTCAAGCTGTAGCGTTCCTATCTGCAAATCCAGCGGACCCAGGCTTCATTTCCGGTACGGAAACTGTGACTTATCTCCCTATCATAGGAACTGAGCGCGTCGTGTTCTTCTCCTATGCCGTGTTGAAGCTGTGGTCTTGAGTAGTGTGACCGCAAAGTCCTGTTGTTTGTTTATATCAAATGACGGTTCATAATCCCAACGAGCACAGAATGCATAGAGTAGATATAAACAGCTTGGAGGTGAAGCCGCTTTTGTGGACAGTCGCCATTATGATGCTACCAAAACATTGCGCTCCCGGTTAGCACATGTGCAGTTGATTGTGATGTTGCATCGTTGTTTTAATTAATAAATTAACTAATTTCAATATGCCTACATGTTCTGCGTATGGCTGCACAAACAGGTTTCCAAAAAAAATTCCTGGAATAACTTTTCACGGGTAAATATGCATGTGTGAAATGTACTTATTACCGGTAGGCTAGATACGGTAATGAATGATTTAGCCTAAGTTAGTCGGTTAGATTCGTATTGTTCACGTATTAGTTTGATTAAGAGAAAGGATTAGTGTATTGATATTATTGTAATTAATTTTTATAATCACGAAATCAGACATGCTTTGCAGACTTTGCATTTACGAGCGAAGCTAACCTAACAACCCATGTTGGAAGTTTGTGTCGAGTGCTATAGAAAACTGGTGTACCGAGGTTTCTCTTCAACCGAATGCACGTATTCGTTTGATGAAGAAAAAGAAATAGTGTATTAATATTATTGTAATTAATTTTTATAATCACGAAATCAGACTTATGCTTTACAGACTTAGTAGCTTCATTAACTCGGTCGTGAACTGACTTGACCCACTTGGTAATAAAACTTCACTTTTGTTCGCCGTTATAATCTAATTATATACTATAAACGAAGAGCCTATCAAATATTATATGGTTAAGAGCATTCCATTTTTTCTCTAAACAAAATCGGGACATCTATACGAAATACTGGCAAAAGGAAGAGAATGATAATTTGCGTTAAGAAGCAAGTTTCATTATTAAATCGAAGCAAATGGATCAACCTATAAAAGTAATTATTATAGGGTAGCATTTTTATTGGACTAGTAGCAAAATAAGGTCAAACTGTTATTTTCCTTTTTTATCATTATTGTTTGTTTAACCTTCCAGATTATCTATTAAATACCATACTGCAATTTGAAGAGCTGCCAATTTAAATAACCTGTATATATGTGATTTATCGATGACAGTTTCGTAATTTTTGCTAAAAATACGTGCATAGCGATTCTGTATTACGAAACAAACAAGAAAGTGTGAGTCCTACAAGAAATTAGGGACATATGGAATTCTTATTATCATAAGATCTTCTATAACGTAATAGCTATTTTGCAATGTTTTGGTAGCAACAAGATGGCGTCAGGTCCATCAAACCGGCTTCACTCCGTCCAATGGTATTAAGATGCTAGTGTCTACTCTATTGTATTCTGTGCTCGTTGCATAATCCTCACGCGGGTGGCCAGTGTTGCCAATTCAGCGGTTTTCCCGCTAAATGTAGCTTTTTTGGATAACCATCTCGCGGGTAAAATTATATTATCCCGCTTAGCGGTAATACTAGCGGTTTTTAATCTTTAAAGTTTCTGAAATGGAATTCATATTAGCATTATAAGCGGCTTTCATAATTACATTTAATTCCTTCAGTGTGTGTTCTGTAAAATAATGGATGTGTCAATGTAGAGATAATTCCATATTATATATGTTATGCCTACCGTTAAAACCCGAAATCCGTCAAAACCAATTTCAGCTAGTAAAAACTAGTTTAAGCAAATAAAGATAGAAAGTGAGTTTTCGTATAATGTAGAATCAATGTCAGGTTAGGTTTGGTTTGTTTAGGTTTTTGTTTGGTTTTTTATTAGGTTATTTTACGACGCTGTATCAACATCTCAGATCATTTAGAGTCTGAATGAGATGAAGGTGATGATGACGGTGAAATGAGTCCGGGGTCCAGCACCGAAAATTACCAGCATTTGCTCGTATTGGGTTGAAGGAAAACCCCGGAAAAACCCTCAACCAGTTTTGTTTGGTAAAAGCCTAAAAAAAACTTATACAAACCAAACTTAACCTGTCACTGATTCTAGATCTTACGAAAATTCGCTTTCTATCTATATTTTAAAATTATTTTTTACTAGTTGAAAATGGTTTTGTCGGGTTTTGGGTTTTAATGGTAACATATATAGTACAATAAGAATTTCAATAAGTTGTGTCTGTGATAAAAGTGTTCAAAATTGCTTTATAGCGTCACATTGGGAATGAAAAAAGTATGCAATATTCGTTACATTGGCGGGTGGATGCTCTATTTTATTTTATTGGGTTATTTTACGACGCTGTATCAACATCTAGGTTATTTAGCGTCTGAATGAAATGAAGGTGATAATGCCGGTGAAATGAGTCCGGGGTCCAGCACCGAAAGTTACCCAGCATTTGCTCGTATTGGGTTGAGGGAAAACCCCGAAAAAAACCTCAACCAGGTAACTTGTCCCGACCGGGATTCGAACCCGAGCCACCTGGTTTCGGGGCCAGACGCGCTGACCGTTACTCCACAGGTGTGGACTGGATGCTCTATCTTGACCGTTATTATTATTATTATTATTATTATTATTATTATTATTATTATTATTGAATAATAAGTATACATTAAAATCTAGAGATATTTGTTAGAAAATCGCGGGTTTTCGAAAGCCATCTAGCGGGATTATACGAACAACTGTTGGCAACACTGCGGGTGGCAATGGAATCAACAGACGGGTGTCACACACTGGTTCCAATCCCAAGTGGCAGACTACTACGACACAGGGATATAAAAGTCGATCCCACGGTGTGACAAATGTCTCATTTCCAGTGGGGAATTTGTTGAAAAATATTTCAACAATATCTGTTCCTATATCTTCGTCTAGCCCCAATCATAATTCATTATATATATATATATATATATATATATATATATATATATATATATATATATACTGGGTGTTCAGTTCAAAGTATGTCATGGCTCGCTGTATGCCGTCATGTGGCTAGTCAATAAACCTAGAGAATTCAATCTTCCTACACTTCCGCAGAGGTGTATTACCTATGTGCCAGAGAAGTTGCCTAGCAAGTACGGCGTTCATTCTGAAGAGCACTTACCGATACGTACGGTAACGCCGGTAGTGGCAGGAATGTGAACTGTTTCGAAACATTTACTTGAGTTTTGTTCTTACTGTCGAGATATGGGGAGAGGGTTAAGATGATTACTTACGCATTTGCTGACATTAATTTCGACGGTCAACATGGACACGGAGCATTTCATTTATATTGTGAAATGTTGCCGTACGCAACCGATGATAACAAATACCCTGCGTACGACTTGCCGGCGCAAAACACAGTTCGAAAGAGGTTATGGTAGCACACAGACCGTACAGACCGCCATCTGTTGCTACGACGTTCAAGTTATACCGTACACATTCTCAAGTTCAGATTGAACGCCTTGATTAATAAGCAACTTCTCTGACATAAAAGCTGAAACTCGCTTCAAATCGCTGACTCATCAACAGTGACGTCATGACACACTTTGAAATGAACACCCTGTATATATATATATATATATATATAAATTTTAATTTTAGAAACACTCAAAACTAAGTTACCCTACCATTAGTGAGTCAGTATTGACATCTTTACACTGCAGAAAACCGTAACAGGTAAATAAAAACTTACAAATAATCGTCTTACAAAAATTAAACTGTTGAATGGGACGCAATTACGTGTTAAAAGCATATATTCACAAATTCGTTGTAACGAAAATTCAACGTAGCGGGGAGAGGTTTATCATTACTGGCTGGGATAAGAAGTGTCGACAGAGGGACAGGTACGTATTTCCTGTAGAGGACCGAAATCCTCTACAAATCAGAACCTGATATTGATGACAGTGAGGATGACAAAAACAGTGGTGATAATGATTAAGCTGCGGATTTATGCCTATATGCCTATTTTAATCCTTAACCTGAAGGCGGAAGATTTTAGGTTACATAGGCCTATCAATTTCAAGCATTGTGAGTATTATAAGCGAATTCTATAGTGCCTATAATTGCCTATTTCACTAGTAAATGCCTATTTGCTTATAAATGCCTAAAAGTTGCCCAAATATCCATATTGTATATCATACTTGAATTTACTGACCATTCTATCGATATTTTTTTAATCTGTAATTTGTTTCTTTTTTATCTACCAGGAGGAAGTGATATAGAAATATCAATAATTCTGTGTGTTACGTTTTACTGCCAGCAGGGCGCGGAAAAATCGAATAATTTAAAATCAACCAATACGAAAAAAATGTATTTCGAAAGCCGCATGAATCATTGTGGTAGTTGACTAGGGTAGTTGTTTTAAACTGTGTATCCGTTTTGTGAGTTTGTGAATTAAGTATAGAGTTGAGTTTTCTGCTGTGATATGTGAAGTATACCGTGGAGATATGCCAAAGCAAAAGTCATCAGAAGCACTGATTGGAAAAAACATGGACATTACTGCGTTCCCACTGGTTTGGTCCCCAGCTGAGATCGGATCCCTGAAGTATTGCCCCATCACTTCATGGGAGTTTCTCCTAATTTAAGAACATTCTTACAGACAATAGACATCAGTTCTCATTGCAACATTTGGACGAATATTTAATTATTCATTGCCATAATGACATTCCTATAGAAAGTAGTGTATAATGCTACGCTATGGTCGTGTTAAGGCTGGTTCACAATAAACCGGAAACGAGAATCGGAACGAAAACGAAAACTGTAAACTTGTTAAAATGTGTACATTTAAATGTGAGCATTCACAAATAACGAAAAGCTTGCCGGAGCCCAGGATCGGGAACGGAGAGTTGGCCAAGTTTCAACTTTACGTTCACGTTTCCGATCACAGCCAGCTAGATTCATTCTATTGTCATCTAAAAGCTATTTTGTCGTCATATATTTTGTAGCAAGAAGACCGTGACATAACCTATGCATTATTTTGTTCTGTGCTGTGCATCATGGAGCAAGTTTTATTTGATGAGATTCTAATATTGAGTGTTGAGGAAAATCGTATAAAGATGAGAAAATGAAGGAGAATACGTGGCTTTAAATAGCTGCATCTTTGAACACCGATCGTAAGCGAATCATATTTTATTACTGTATTGGTTGTATTACACACTACATATTCATGCTTCAATTCAATAACTACTATTGTGTTCATTTTTGTTCTATTACAAATGTTTCTTCTCTAATTGTTTTAAATTATAGTAGACTTAAAATAGGTTGTGATAATAAAGATACATGGGCATATTTATAGTACCGTACCTATGAGGTAAATTTTATGTAACTACCTCTTTTGATCACATTATGTATCAGTATGTAATTACTTAATTCCGATCAAGTTTTATGTTCAACTGTGTAAGCAAGTTTTAATCCTGGTTGAGTGCAAGAGAAGGCCTTACGGCCTTAACTCTGCCAGGTTAAATAAAGCCATTATTATTATTATTATTATTATTATTATTATTATTATTATTATTATTAATGAAATGTTCCAGTTGAAATTTGGAAGTTGGTTAACCTGTGTTTATGTAGGCTGCCTTGTACTCATGAGAGAACGCCATTGGTCAATTATACACAAATAACATCAGAATGCGTAATATCGACTTTACATATCGTTATTTACATGCATATCGATATGCATAGTCGTCTACGTTCTCGGTTTATTGTGAATCAAAAATTTTCATATTCACGTCCTCTGCTTCTCGTTTTCATTCTGGTTCTCGTTCCCGGTTTATTGTGAACCAGCCTTTAGCCGTTGAGAATTAGAATTTGTTAGTGCCTTTTTAAATGCCTATTGTAGAATGTTGAATGCCTGTTTTGCCTGCCTATTGCAACTGTTTTTAGTGCCTAAAAATCCGCAGCTTGATAATGATATTATGTAAATATCATTACCTCAACAATCAACTTGAATCATCTTCACTAAATCCAGCAACAAAGAATTAATTTAAATTTAAATAATGGTTGGCATGCGAAAAGTGGAAACAAATGAAGCGAGTGTTGCCTATGCTTGAAGGCAAGAGCAAGAAGGCCTATTTTGCCTGCCTATTTCAACTGTTATTAGTGCCTAAAAATCCGCAGCTTGGTAATGGTATTATGTAAATATCATTACCTCAACAATCAACTTGAATCATCTTCACTGAATCCAGCAATAAAGAATTAATTTAAATTTAAATAACGATATTGGCATGCGAAAAGTGGAAACAAATGAAAAGAGTGTTGCCTACGTTTGAAGGCAAGCGCAAGAAGGCCTATTTTGCAGTGGCGTAGCGTCAACGTAAGCTAAAAAGCTTAGCTTCCCCAGTTAATAATAATTTCATAATAAACCTGCACTTTATGGACACAATTGTTTATTAATTTTAATAGAATTTATATTTACGCGTTAAATATTGTGATGCGGCAGCTTAGGATGATTTGTGATGCAGCAGTAAACAAGAAGCCTGCACACACCAGTATCGAAGCAGACTGGTTTCTTCTGTGTAATCCACCCCGCAGATTTTCCATCCCTTTCTAACTAAACTACCCTAGTCGCAAGGCTCGCAAGAAGCTAGCTTTAACATTTAAAATAAGTAGTTTCCGAGTTATCCCTTTTCGTCAGTTGTGTTCAGTTGAAGTGTTTGTATGCATTGTGGCTGATATAATAAATAATGAGCGAAATAACAGCTCCTGACACTAATTTACTTGAATTTTTTTTAGGACAATTGTATTATCAAGACTGACTTACGAACAAAAGTGTGATTTTAAAAAGGAAATGACCGACTCCCTTGCTGTCAATGAAGGACAACCAAAAGACAGACGCATACTTACGTAATGATACTAATATTGTGATTTCTCTAAGTATGACAGGGAGTGAGCTAATGTTATACTTATGCGTGTCTATATGTTAAGAGATATGTGTAAACCGTGAAATCATATTTTACTACGTATCATTTGAAGTCATGCCTTATTGATGTTACTTACGAGGTTCCAACCAATCTTCGACTGCTGACTTGAAATTGGCTACTATTTATTTTAAGACTGTATTTTTGTAATACGTTTTCTTATGTTGCATGAAAGGCAACTTGAGTTAGCTTCCCCTGCTCAAAACTTCGTGCTACGCCACTACTATTTTTGCCTGCCTATTTCAACTGTTATTAGTGCCTAAAAATCCGCAGCTTGATAATGGTATTATGTAAATATCATTACCTCAACAATCAACTTGAATCATCTTCACTGAATCCAACAACAAAGAATTGATTTAATTTAAATAACGATATTGGCATGCGAAAAATGGAAACAAATGAAACGAGTGTAGCCTAAGCTTGAAGGCAAGAGCAAGAAGGCGGGCTCGGCGGCGATGTGAATGGGTCATTCAGTAGCTATCGCACTCATCCTGTTGAATGGGAGGAAGCTATGCAGGCGGCTGACTGACTGACTTGTTGTGTTGTTATGTTTTCTGGCCTAACCCATCCGGTGGTTACGCATCGCAGCGCTTTGCCATGCTTTTTTACAGTCACTGGATTTGTTGTACCGCTGTGTCCTCCCCTTCCTACCGACATTGTTAAAATCTCCCCCTGCCGCCTCCCTCCTCTGTTCCTTGTTTATTTTTTATGCTGCTCTGAAAACTGTAATCATTTCTCACTGCAAATTGACAATCCCAGTGGAGGATTTCGAATACGTCGCCCAGGTTTCAAGGCTCGTTCGTCGGTGTCTAGCAATAACTGTGCAACAGGGATTGTAGTTCCGGCAGGTGCTTCCCTGAAGGTGTCCTTCCAACACTTCTACCGTTAAGGTCAAAAATATATCGAGGCTATTCCTATCAGGCTGCTTCTCACGCTTTCCTTTCCTTGTAAATATTATCAGCTGAGTAAGCATCAATATTTGGCACAAAGATGAAACTCAAACTATATTCACACCAGGATGAGATAAAATACAATAATTGAATGTATTAGTTTTGCCTAAAGGGAAATGTGACTAGCCTCTTAGGCCCAATTGTATAAAACTCCGTGACTAAAGATCAACTTTGATCGAAGATCGGAAAGTGAACCGAGTTCAGACATTTCTTCTATTGTATAAAACTTTTCTGCGATCAAATTACTGTACCTTGGTTCAAATGCAATCTAAGTTCACGTGAAAAGGATTTGGCAACATCGCATAAACAAGTGAAGTATGTGATGCGCGGACCATGTTGTTCAGGTTTGTTCAGTGTTGCCAATCTAGCGACTTTAACTCTTTTTCAACGACAATTTCTTTTAACTTTTATATTGCTTAAATAGGGGTTTAGCGACCTTTTTAGCACCTCATAGTGACAAAATTTAATCTTTCTTTGTTGATAATGAGAAATCTAGCGACTTTACAACTACTTTTTGGCGACTTTCCGTACGCTCTGTTGGAGACACTGGTTTGTTTTGTGCATTGTAAATAATGGTGGACAATAAGAAGAAGATTGACTGTTCTCCAAATTGTTATGGTGTTCGATACTGCTAAACATAATAAAGCTTTATAAAACGACAATTTTCGTTTAGTAATAAAGTTAATTGAAAATTTACGAATGTACCTATCATATCCATTAATAATTAATGGTTGTTATAAACATAATATAATTATTATATGTTATGTTATTTGATACTGCTGAACACGATAGAGCCTTATAAAATATAAGAATATTTGTGTATTAAGGCAAGAAATTGAATATATATATATATATATATATATATATATATATATATATATATAAATGTACCTACCATACCTATTAATATTAATAATAACAATGGATAGATATTTGCACGATCTGTCACTCGTATATTTCAAACAGAAAAGAAATAACTGAACTTGAATCATCTAACTTAATCGGAGAAATTTCTTCAGTCAAAGTTGACTTTAGTTTGAGCCAAATTAATCTCAGATTAGACTTTATACAACACAAAATTCCAAGTTCGGCTAGAACGAGGATCAATTGAATCTCTGATCTAAGATTAAACGGTTTATACAATCGGCACTAAAAGTGCTAGAAATGCATTTTCACTCTACAAAAAATGCAATGTAGAGGACTTTACATTTAATACAAAATGTTATAGAGAGATAAATCGTCCGGTCTTAATTAAGGATGACCACGAGGATCCGGAAATTAATAGCAAATAAAAATATAATTAATTAAATATGAGTATTGTTATAAAAATAAAATGTAATAATTAAGCACCACTGATTATCAATTATAAACTAAAATCTTAGAAGATGACTTTAAAATTATACTTATAAATATAAGATTTTATTTAAAATTAGCATATCCTTAATTAAGGCATTCTGAGTGGTATAAATTAAATTTGTATAACCTGCAGGGATATACGATTTGCTCAATGCAAGGTAGCGGTTTTTTTATTTTATTTTATTTTATTTTTTTGGAAAAGCTATGGAAACTGCTGTTTTTCATAACACATTATTAGTTAGAAAGTTCTTCTTTGCTGTACGCGTTACGATTCACTTTTCCGTACGAATGCCGCAAAGTTGCCATAGTGATATAAACAGTTATGACAAAACATTATGAAAACTATTACGTTACAATATCAACACATCGCCAACTATGAATACAGGAATTGTTGTCAATGCCTCCTAGTCTACTGAAAATACTAACACATAATTTTATTCAGCTTTACTTACAGAAAAATAAGGAATATACAAACAACTTCATGGCATTATAACTACACCTACTAAAGGACAATATTACAGCTACACAACAATCAAAACGTTTCAGATCTACTATAAAGACTATGTAGTAACAGTAGGCCATGACTCCTAGCCTACAAAAATCTGAATAGTCTGTGATTTATTTAATAAGTTAATTAAATTAATTCTCATATAATTTCCATGAAATTGTGCCAAAAAATATTGTACGTACTAGTACGAAAGTGTCTTTCGCGCACTCGTTTAGAAATTTCGGACTCGGCTAAAGTAAACATCTCATTCGTACACAAAAGTATCACTTTCTGTCCTAGTTACGAAAATAACTATTTTTGTGCAATAAATCAATTAATATTACATTTTACTCTCATCACAGTATGTAGCCGTAAACAAAATACATGCCTGGAAAGTATACAATAATAAATATTTTATCAAACGTAAAATGTATAAAAGATAAGACAGTAATTAAATTTAAAGTGATATGAGCAGTGTGAGAGGATAAATTTAATTCATATATGGGCATTAACCTTAATTTTATATCACAACGGAAACTAGCGAAGTGGCCAGTATAATTTTACAGCTTGTTCCTTTTCCTATTTCACAAAATGAGTTCATTTAGTTATCTATAGCCTACATGAATATGTTCTTTGTAAATTCAAATTAAACCTATATATTGTAATTCAAAATAATTTGATTTGATCCGTTGCAGCAACAGCCCATGAAGGACTAAGGACGAACAGCCGGCTACTGGCCTCACGTCCACATACATCAGTGGAAGTTAACGATCATCCAACCAGAACGTAGGTATCGTTTGGTCAGCACAATGATCCCTCAGCCCTTATAGCTGGTTTTCGAAACCGGATATCGCTACCTATGAACATTAAATCTAGACGTTTGAGATGGGCAGGGCATGTAGCACGTATGGGCGAATCCAGAAATACATATAGGCCCAATTGTATAAAACTCCTGACTAAAGATCAACTTTGATCGAAGATCGAAAAGTAAACCGAGTTCAGACACTTCTTCTATTGTATAAAACTTTTCTGCGATCAAATTACCTTGGTTCAAATGCAATCTAAGTTCACGTGAAAAGGATTTGGCAACAGCGCATAAACAGGTGAAATACGTGATGCGCGGACCATGTTATACAGGTTTGTTCAGTGTTGCCAATCTAGCGACTTTAACTCTTTTTTCAACAACAATTTCTTTTAACTTTTATATTGCTTAAATAGTGATTTAGTGACCTTTTTAGCACCCCATAGTGACAAAATTTAATCTTTCTTTGTTGATAATGAGAAATCTAGCGACTTTGCAACTACTTTTTGGCGACTTTCCGTATTACACTCTGTTGGAGACACTGGTTTTTTTGTACAATGTAAATAATGGCGGACAATAAGAAGAAGGTTGACTGTTCTCCACGTTGTTATCATGTTATGGTGTTTGATACTGCTAAACATAATAAAGCCTTATAAAACGACAATTTTCGTTTAGTAA
>JAJSOF020000037.1:4450000-4492500 GCA_025594305.2 Periplaneta americana | reverse complement strand
TACTAGACAATTTATATTCGACAGATAATGGACAAAAAAGGGGAGTATAATGGTACAGTGCATCAGTTATTCATAGATTTCAAAAAGGCATATGACTCGCTTAAGAGATACGTTTTATATAGTATTCTTATTGAATTTGGTATTCCCAAGCAATTAGTTCGATTAATTAAAATGTGTCTCAGTGAAACGTATAGGTCAGTTTCTGTCAGATGAGTTTCCAATTCACTGTGGGCTAAAGCAAGGAGATGCACTATCACCTTTACTTTTTAACTTTGCTCTAGAGTATACCATTAGGAAAGTCCAGGATAACAGAGAGGGTTTGGAATTGAACGGGTTACATCAGCTGCTTGTCTATGCAGATGACGTGAATATGTTAAGAGAAAATCCACAAACGATTAGGGAAAACACGGGAATTTTACTTGAAACACGTAAAGAGATAGGTTAGGAAGTAAATCCCGAAAAGACAAAGTATATGATTGTCTCGTGACGAGAATATTGTACGAAATGGAAATATAAAATTGAAAATTTATCTTTTGAAGAGATGGAGAAGTTGAAATATCTTGGAGCAACAGTAACAAATATAAATGATACTCGGGAGGAAATTAAACACAGAATAAATATGGAAAATGCCTGTTATTATTCGGTTGAGAAGCTTTTATCATCCAGTCTGCTGTGAAAAAATCTGAAAGTTAGAATTTATAAAACAGTTATATTACCGGTTGTTCTTTATGGTTGTGAAACTTGGACTCTCACTTTGAGAGAGGAACAGAGATTAAGGGTGTTTGAGAATAAGGTGCTTAGGAAAATATTTAGGGCTAAGAGGGATGAAGTTACAGGAAAATGGAGAAAGTTACACAACACAGAACTGCACGCATTCTATTCTTCACCTGACATAATTAGGAACATTAAATCCAGACGTTTGAGATGGGCAGGGCATGTAGCACGTATGGGCGAATCCAGAAATGCATATAGAGTGTTAGTTGGGAGGCCGGAGGGAAAAAGACCTTTAGGGAGACCGAGACGTAGATGGGAAGATAATATTAAAATGGATTTGAGGGAGGTGGGATATGATGATAGAGAATGGATTAATCTTGCTCAGGGTAGGGACCAGTGGCGGGCTTATTTGAGGGCGGTAATGAACCTCCGGGTTCCTTAAAAGCCAGTAAGTATGCGAAATCTCGTCTCGCCACCGAACTGCGAGCGTTGCTCGATCCGCCACCGGAAGGTAACAGCAGGTGGGCAGGAAGGGGAGATACAAGTTGGATCCCATTAACATTTTTATTTCCATCAATTAAATCGGAAACAATCAGAGGACGCGGCCTGAATTCCTTTAGTTTCTAGTCGCGTGCAAGTGGTTTCGTATAAATGGAGGAACAATGCTCCGGTTGCCATCGCTATCTCCGTCTTCCTGTGATAGGCACACTGACTGACCACGGCCGCCATAACACGCTACGTCCGCCGTGGAACACGACCCCAGCCCGTATCACCGCACCACATGGTGTGAACTTATCAGCCAGCTACACAAAACGCCACTTTTCTCTTGTCGTTTTATTATCCACCTGAGTTTTGTTTTATGGGATTTAACATTCTTGCTTCGGGAAGAAATTTAGAAGAAGATACTGAGGGGTTTCCCCGAAATAGTACTGGCCCTATCTCGCCGCTCCTCAACCGAATAATAACACGCATTTCCCACATTTATTCTGCGTTTAATTTCCTCTCGAGTATCATTTATATTTGTTAGTGTTGCTCCCAGATATTTGAACTTCTCCACCTCTTCAAAAGATAAATTTCCAATATTTATATTTCCATTTCGTACAATATTCTCGTCACGAGACATAATCATATAATTTGTCTTTTAGGGATTTACTTCCAACCCTATCGCTTTACTTGCTTCAACTAGAATTTCCGCGTTTTCCCTAATCGTTTGTGGATTTTCTCCTAACATATTCACGTCATCCGCATAGTCAAGAAGCTGATGTAACCCGTTCAATTCCAAACCCTCTGTGTTATTCTGAACTTTTCTAATGGCATATTCTAGAGCGAAGTTAAAAAGTAAAGGTGATAGTGCATCTCCCTGCTTTAGCCCGCAGTGAATTGGAAACGCATCTGACAGAAACTGACCTATACGGACTCTGCTGTACGTTTCACTGAGACACATTTTAATTAATCAAACTAATTTCTTGGGAATACCAAATTCAACAAGAATATTATATAAAACTTCTCTCTTAAACGAGTCATACGCCTTTTTTAAATCTATGAATAACTGATGTACTGTACCCTTATACCCCCATTTTTTCTCCAATATCTGTCGAAAACAAAAAATCTGATCAATAGTCGATCTATTACGCTTAAAACCACACTGATGATCCCCAATAATTTTATCTTCGTATGGAGTTAATCTTCTCAAAAGGATATTCGACAAAATTGTGTACGATATGAACAAAAGTGATATTCCTCGAAAGTTACTGCAGTTAGTCTTGTCCCCCTTCTTAAAAATAGGTACGATTATGGACTCCTTCCATTGTTTTGGTACAATTTCCTTTTCCCAAATTGCAAGTACAAGTTTATAAATTTCGCTAGATAATGCGCTTCCACCCTCTTGAGATACTAATTATGGATAATAAAAATTATATAAAAAATTTATTCATCTTAAATGCACATAAATAAAGGGATACCATTCAATATGTAATTTTACCTTGACAAGGAAAGAAGTACAAACAAAGATCAGAATTTCATCAAGATAAAAAGAAAAATGTTCTTAAAAGAAATATGACTAAAAGAAGACTTAGTCGATGTGTTAAATGAGATTAGAATCGCTCAACTTCAGGCTATAAAAATACTTCAAAATTGAAGGAAACGAAACAAATAAGTTTACATTCCTGCTATAACTTATCGTTGGGGTAACTTTCCATAAGAGTCAACGCTTCCCATATCGTTGATTTTCAGGTGTTCACATGCTAGTACACTTCCGAGTAGGACAAAACAATCTTTCACACGTTCCATGTGTAAAGGCCCATTCACAATGAAAATTAAACATAACGTAAACATTAACATAAACACATAAACATATGCCACAAACTTACGTAGCCAAGGCCCATTCACAATGAAAATTAAACATAACGTAAACATTAACATAAGCACAGAAACACATGCCACAAACTTAAGTAGCCAAGGCTCATTCACAATGAAAATTAAACATAACGTAAACATTAGATAAGCACATAAACATATGCCACAAACTTAAGTTGCCAAGGCTCATTCACAATGAAAATTAAACATAACGTAAACATTAACATAAGCACATAAACATATGCCACAAACTTAAGTTGCCAAGGCCCATTCACAATGAAAATTAAACATAACGTAAACATTAACATAAGCACATAAACATATGCCACAAACTTAAGTAGCCAAGGCTCATTCACAATGAAAATTAAACATAACGTAAACATTAACATAAGCACATAAACATATGCCACAAACTTAAGTAGCCAAGGCCCATTCACAATGAAAATTAAACATAACGTAAACATTAACATAAGCACATAAACATATGCCACAAACTTAAGTAGCCAAGGCCCATTCACAATGAAAATTAAACATAACGTAAACATTAACATAAGCACATAAACATATGCCACAAACTTAAGTTGCCAAGGCCCATTCACAATGAAAATTAAACATAACGTAAACATTAACATAAGCACATAAACATATGCCACAAACTTAAGTAGCCAAGGCCCATTCACAATGAAAATTAAACATAACGTAAACATTAACATAAGCACATAAACATATGCCACAAACTTAAGTTGCCAAGGCCCATTCACAATGAAAATTAAACATAACGTAAACATTAACATAAGCACATAAACATATGCCACAAACTTAAGTAGCCAAGGCCCATTCACAATGAAAATTAAACATAACGTAAACATTAACATAAGCACATAAACATATGCCACAAACTTAAGTTGCCAAGGCCCATTCACAATGAAAATTAAACATAACGTAAACATTAACATAAGCACATAAACATATGCCACAAACTTAAGTTGCCAAGGCCCATTCACAATGAAAATTAAACATAACGTAAACATTAACATAAGCACATAAACATATGCCACAAACTTAAGTAGCCGAGGCCCATTCACAATGAAAATTAAACATAACGTAAACATTAACATAAGCACATAAACATATGCCACAAACTTAAGTAGCCAAGGCCCATTCACAATGAAAATTAAACATAACGTAAACATTAACATAAGCACATAAACATATGCCACAAACTTAAGTAGCCGAGGCCCATTCACAATGAAAATTAAACATAACGTAAACATTAACATAAGCACATAAACATATGCCACAAACTTAAGTAGCCAAGGCCCATTCACAATGAAAATTAAACATAACGTAAACATTAACATAAGCACATAAACATATGCCACAAACTTAAGTAGCCGAGGCTCATTCACAATGAAAATTAAACATAACGTAAACATTAACATAAGCACATAAACATATGCCACAAACTTAAGTAGCCAAGGCCCATTCACAATGAAAATTAAACATAACGTAAACATTAACATAAGCACATAAACATATGCCACAAACTTAAGTAGCCGAGGCCCATTCACAATGAAAATTAAACATAACGTAAACATTAACATAAGCACATAAACATATGCCACAAACTTAAGTAGCCAAGGCCCATTCACAATGAAAATTAAACATAACGTAAACATTAACATAAGCACATAAACATATGCCACAAACTTAAGTAGCCGAGGCCCATTCACAATGAAAATTAAACATAACGTAAACATTAACATAAGCACATAAACATATGCCACAAACTTAAGTTGCCAAGGCCCATTCACAATGAAAATTAAACATAACATAAACATTAACATAAGCACATAAACATATGCCACAAACTTAAGTAGCCAAGGCCCATTCACAATGAAAATTAAACATAACGCAAACATTAACATAAGCCACAAACTTAAGTAGCCAAGGCTCATTCACAATGAAAATTAAACATAACGTAAACATTAACATAAGCACATAAACATATGCCACAAACTTAAGTTGCCAAGGCCCATTCACAATGAATATTAAACATAACGTAAACATTAACATAAGCACATAAACATATGCCAATGAAAATTAAACAAACTTAAGTAGCCAAGGCCCATTCACAATGAAAATTAAACATAACGTAAACATTAACATAAGCACATAAACATATGCCACAAACTTAAGTAGCCAAGGCTCATTCACAATGAAAATTAAACATAACGTAAACATTAACATAAGCACATAAACATATGCCACAAACTTAAGTAGCCAAGGCTCATTCACAATGAAAATTAAACATAACGTTAACATTAACATAAGCACATAAACATATGCCACAAACTTAAGTAGCCAAGGTTCATTCACAATGAAAATTAAACATAACGTAAACATTAACATAAGCACATAAACATATGCCACAAACTTAAGTAGCCAAGGCCCATTCACAATGAAAATTAAACATAACGTAAACATTAACATAAGCACATAAACATATGCCACAAACTTAAGTAGCCAAGGCCCATTCACAATGAAAATTAAACATAACGTAAACATTAACATAAGCACATAAACATATGCCACAAACTTAAGTAGCCAAGGCCCATTCACAATGAAAATTAAACATAACGTAAACATTAACATAAGCACATAAACATATGCCACAAAAACTTAAGAAAATTAAACATAACGTAAACATTAACCCATTCACAATGAAAATTAAACATAACGTAAAAATTAACATAAGTAAACATAAACATATGCCACAAACTTAAGTAGCCAAGGCTCATTCACAATGAAAATTAAACATAACGTAAACATTAACATAAGCACATAAACATATGCCACAAACTTAAGTAGCCAAGGCCCATTCACAATGAAAATTAAACATAACGTAAACATTAACATAAGCACATAAACATATGCCACAAACTTAAGTAGCCAAGGCCCATTCACAATGAAAATAAAAAATTAAACATAACGTAAACATTAACATAAGCACATAAACATATGCCACAAACTTAAGTAGCCAAGGCCCATTCACAATGAAAATTAAACATAACGTAAACATTAACATAAGCACATAAACATATGCCACAAACTTTCACAAGTAAGCCAAGGCTCATTCACAATGAAAATTAAACATAACGTAAACATTAACATAAGCACATAAACATATACTTAAGTTGCCAAGGCCCATTCACAATGAAAATTAAACTTAAATAAGCACACAAACATATGCCACAAACTTAAGTAGCCAAGGCCCATTCACAATGAAAATTAAACATAACGTAAACATTAAACATAACGTAAACATTAACATAAACATATGCCACAAACTTAAGTAGCCAAGGCCCATTCACAATGAAAATTAAACATAACGTAAACATTAACATAAGCACATAAACATATGCCACAAACTTAAGTAGCCAAGGCTCATTCACAATGAAAATTAAACATAACGTAAACATTAACATAAGCACATAAACATATGCCACAAACTTAAGTAGCCAAGGCTCATTCACAATGAAAATTAAACATAACGTAAACATTAACATAAGCACATAAACATATGCCACAAACTTAAGTAGCCAAGGTTCATTCACAATGAAAATTAAACATAACGTAAACATTAACATAAGCGTAAACATAAACATATGCCACAAACTTAAGTTGCCAAGGCCCATTCACAATGAAAATTAAACATAACGTAAACATTAACATAAGCACATAAACATATGCCACAAACTTAAGTAGCCAAGGCTCATTCAATGAAAATTAAACATAACGTAAACATTAACATAAGCACATAAACATATGCCACAAACTTAAGTAGCCAAGGCCCATTCACAATGAAAATTAAACATAACGTAAACATTAACATAAGCACATAAACATATGCCACAAACTTAAGTAGCCAAGGCCCATTCACAATGAAATTAAAAATTAAACATAACGTAAACATTAACATAAGCACATAAACATATGCCACAAACTTAAGTTGCCAAGGCCCATTCACAATGAAAATTAAACATAACGTAAACATTAACATAAGCACATAAACATATGCCACAAACTTAAGTAGCCAAGGCTCATTCACAATGAAAATTAAACATAACGTAAACATTAACATAAGCACATAAACATATGCCACAAACTTAAGTAGCCAAGGCTCATTCACAATGAAAATTAAACATAACGTAAACATTAACATAAGCACATAAACATATGCCACAAACTTAAGTAGCCAAGGCTCATTCACAATGAAAATTAAACATAACGTAAACATTAACATAAGCACACATAAACATATAGTCAAGGCCCATTCACAATGAAAATTAAACATAACAAACTTAAGCACATAAACATATGCCACAAACTTAAGGCAAGGCTCATTCACAATGAAAATTAAACATAACGTAAACATTAACATAAGCACATAAACATATGCACAAACAAACATTCACAATGAAAATTAAACATAACGTAAACATTAACATAAGGCCACAAACTCATTCACAATGAAAATTAAACATAACGTAAACATTAACATAAGCACATAAACATATGCGACAAACTTAAGCACATTCAAATGAAAATAAACATAACGTAAACATTAACATAAGCACATAAAGCCAAAAGGCCAAGGCCCATTCACAATGAAAATTAAACATAAGGCCCATTCACAATGAAAATTAAACATTAACATAAGCACATAAACATATGCCACAAACTTAAGTAGCCAAGGCCCATTCACAATGAAAATTAAACATAACGTAAACATTAACATAAGCACATAAACATATGCCACAAACTTAAGTAGCCAAGGCCCATTCACAATGAAAATTAAACATAACGTAAACATTAACATAAGCACATAAACATATGCCACAAACTTAAGTAGCCAAGGCCCATTCACAATGAAAATTAAACATAACGTAAACATTAACATAAGCACATAAACATATGCCACAAACTTAAGTAGCCAAGGCCCATTCACAATGAAAATTAAACATAACGTAAACATTAACATAAGCACATAAACATATGCCACAAACTTAAGTAGCCAAGGCCCATTCACAATGAAAATTAAACATAACGTAAACATTAACATAAGCACATAAACATATGCCACAAACTTAAGTAGCCAAGGCTCATTCACAATGAAAATTAAACATAACGTAAACATTAACATAAGCACATAAACATATGCCACAAACTTAAGTAGCCAAGGCTCATTCACAATGAAAATTAAACATAACGTTAACATTAACAAACATTAAAGGCTCATTCACAATGAAAATTAAACATAACAAACATTAACATAAGCCACAAACTTAAGTAGCCAAGGCTCATTCACAATGAAAATTAAACATAACGTAAACATTAACATAAGCCACAAACTTAAGTAGCCAAGGCTCATTCACAATGAAAATTAAACATAACGTAAACATTAACATAAGCACATAAACATATGCCACAAACTTAAGTAGCCAAGGCTCATTCACAATGAAAATTAAACATAACGTAAACATTAACATAAAAGCCACAAACTTAAACATAGGCTCACAATGAAACTTACATAACGTAAACATTAACATAAGCACATAAACAAGGCTCATTCACAATGAAAATTAAACATAACTTAAACATTAACATAAGCCACAAACTTAAGTAGCCAAGGCTCATTCACAATGAAAATTAAACATAACGTAAACATTAACATAAGCACATAAACATATGCCACAAACTTAAGTAGCCAAGGCCCATTCACAATGAAAATTAAACATAACGTAAACATAACACGTGTGTGGAAACAAACATACCGAATCAACAAAACTACAGAATCTATTACATAAAAATGGAGAATTGCACAATGACTGACGATGTAGCTATTCAATTTATGTTTCTAATAACTACAATGGCATCAGTATATGGCTTTCAGTACTTGAAATCAAAGAAACGGAGATGTAAAAAACGATGGTGGATTCATCCATTGAATTAGAGAAGAATACAACAGGGGGACTTTTATAACCACATTCACGCACTAATATATTTTGAAACACCAATACTTTGAACTATAAAATAATGTTAGCTAAAGAATGATTTAACTAATACCTACCTTCAGAATTCATTTCCTGTGCTATTTTTTTTCCATACATTCTCTTTTAATGTAATATCTTTGTATGTTTTATGCTTCTTGTCGTATAAAATAATCAAATTTTTCGTCATATGATTCCATGTTGCGCGCCTAGCTATCATCACGGCCAATAGATCAAAATATTGCCTGTAGGCAAAGCCCATGAGATGTTAAACAAAAAGTGAAAACACGCTTTCCGCTTGTGTACTGTTTCCAAATCGCATAAACATAAGCATGAAAGTTTGGAGTTAGCAAACTTTCATGTTAACGTCTTATGATTAAGATTAAGTTTATGCTTATGTAATTCATTGTGAATGCTTTCATTAAATAACATGGACACAAGGTTTTATGCTTACGTTATATTTATGTTTAATTTTCATTGTGAATGGGCCTTTATTGCCACGAATTCAGATATCAAGAACGAGGGAAATGGCGAAAATGTTAGGTTAGCATTCTGCCAGAGCTACAAGCCAAACATTCGATCCTTATATGGCATTACGTCATGTAGACTACAATATTAATCACAGCGTATGATGCAGTTAGTTGATTCCATTCCCTTTTATTGCATTCATCATCGATACGTTTGACAAATGGATTCTGGCACGCGGTAACCATTTAAAGAGCGACAGATTTCTCTTAGGCATGAAAAAATCTGTCCTTAACACCTGTGTGTATATAGGTTGCAATCCCCTACAGTTTTTATGTCTCTTTGCCTTTGCTTATACTTGTCCTTGGAGTATTGAACAAGAAGGCTTTAGAAGACGACATAGCACCGTCTCATTCAGTCCGTCCACATCGGCGACAGGTGTTCCGAGCTACCGCTGATACGAACCTGCGTGGTATTCAAGCTGTTATCGCTAATTTCCTCTTACTCTCTGCCATTTATTGGAGTTGAACTTGCCAATGCCCTTTGTAAGGCCAACAGTAACAGTGGCGTATGCAGAATTTTGTCAAGGGGTGGGGGTCATTATTAAAATTGTTTACAATTTTGCGGCAAATTGCGGCTTAAAATTAATAAAAAAAAAGGTTCGATTTAAATTCACTTGTAATTAATAAAGGTAAAACAATACTATCCCATTTTCTTTAAATAATAAAGCTAATAAACCAATAATCGTACCTATAATAATAGTCCATAATCGTACCTATTTTTTAGAAGGGGGACAAGACTAACTGTAGTAAATTTCGAGGAATATCACTTTTGTTGACATCGTAAAAATTTTGTCGAATACCCTTTTGAGAAGATTAACTCCATATGTAGATGAAATTATTGGGGATCATCAGTGCGGTTTCAGGCGTATTGATCAGATTTTTTTCTATTCGACAGATATTAAAGAAAAAATGGGAGTATAAGGGTACAGTACATCAGTTATTCATAGATTTCAAAAAGGCGTATGACTCGGTTAAGAGAGAAGTTTTATATAATATTCTTATTAAATTTGGTATTCCCAAGAAACTAGTTCGATTAATTAAAATGTGTCTTAGTGAAACTTACAGCAGAGTCCGTATAGGCCAGTTTCTATCTGATGCTTTTCCAATTCACTGCGGGCTAAAGCAGGGAGATGCACTATCACCTTCACTTTTTAACTTCGCTCTAGAATATGCCATTAGGAAAGTTCAGGATAACAGAGAGGGTTTGGAATTGAACGGGTTACATCAGCTGCTTGTCTATGCGGATGACGTGAATATGTTAGGAGAAAATCCAAAAACTATTAGGGAAAACACTGGAATTTTACTTGAAACGCGTAAAGAGATAGGTTTGGCAGTAAATCCCGAAAATACAAAGTATATGATTATGTCTCGTGACCAGAATATTGTACGAAATGTTAATATAAAAATTGGAAATTAATCTTTTGAAGAGGTGGAAAAATTCAAATACCTGGGAGCAACAGTAACAAATATAAATGATACTCGGGAGGAAATTAAACACAGAATAAATATGGGAAATGCCTGTTATTATTCGCTTGAGAAGCTTTTATCATCCAGTCTGCTGTCAAAAAATCTAAAAGTTAGAATTTGTAAAACAGTCATACTACCGATTGTTCTTTATGATTGTGAAACTTGGACTCTCACTTTGAGAGAGGAACATAGGTTAAGGGTGTTTGAGAATAAGGTGCTTAGGAAAATATTTGGGGCTAAGAGGGATGAAGTTACAGGAGAATGGAGAAAAGCTACACAATACAGAACTGCACGCATTGTATTCTTCACCTGGCATAATTAGGAACATTAAATCCAGACGTTTGAGTTGGACAGGGCATGTAGCACGTATGGGCGAATCCAGAAATGCATATAGAGTGTTAGTTGGGAGGCCGGAGGGGAAAAGACCTTTGGCGAGGCCGAGACGTAGATGGGAAGATAATATTAAAATGGATTTGAGGGAGGTGGGATATGATAGAGACTGGATTAATCTTGCTCAGGATAGGGTCCGATGGCGGGCTTATGTGAGGGTGGCAATGAACCTCCGGGTTCCTTAAAAGCTAGTAAGTAAGTATATATCGTATTTACTCAAATATAAGACCCGTCTTTTGTTTTTTTGTTTTTTCCAAATACATGTTTTAAAAATTTTAAGTAGCTTACATTTGTTTCGAATTTTAAAAAGAGTATAGGAGAGGCATGAAGATGCACTAACACTACTACTACTAGCGCTGGTACTGGTGTTACTATTGTATGCATTGTAGCTTTAGTAATGTTATGAGTGCTACAACAAAGTTATTCCGTTAAAATCTTGTGTAACCTCTGTTTCAATTGTCTCCTTATGTCAAATTATTTTAAGTTGCACCCAGCTTGTGACCAAATGTCCTTGTAAATATCAGACGGTTTCATTAGTCTCTTTCAAAACAGCACGTGTTCTTATTGAGTTTCCCAACATCTTAACACATTCTTGTATATTTCCAATTTTCGTGGAAAGATACTACACCTGTTGTTATCTATCCACGGAAAGTTTACGAAATGCTACATCAACACGCTGACTGCACCAGGGACAGTCACTGAGACTTGCATGACTCTAGACTTTTTCTTTTGTAGGTTTTATTTGAAACTATATAACGGTTAATTATTTTTTTACTCTATATTTTGTTTTGTAAATAAAAATAAATAGCTACATTTTCCAAGAACTTGATTATAAGAAATGTAGTTATGTAATAACCAAGAATATAATGCGAGATTTTCTGGTTTATTAGACGGTGTCAGATGCAGAAATTTCCGACGTCTCTAAGTCGGTAAATTCTTCATTAAACGCAAGATAAGACGGACTCATCTGTTGGATTCGTTAGCAAAAGGTATTCTCCAGAACTGGACCTCTTCCTTATATTGAAGCTGATACTTGGCCCCGAAACATTTAATGTTTTTGCATCTACGTCATAGTGTAAAAGACCAAAATGTCACACTCTATTAAAACACCATGAACATCTCAAATTAAATTGCAGAAATGATTATTAAAACAGAAATGTTACTCCTTAAAACAGTAAAAAACTGAACAGAAACACTTCATCTCTTACAGAAAGGAAACAATTTCCATTTCTCTCTCAGAAATCCCTCTGACTGAGGTTCTAGCTGATATGTACATCTATTATCAAGTAATAGGTCTACATCTCACTTTGACGACTGCCTCCGTGATCTGTTGGTCAGCATGTTGGCTTCCAGATCCGGAGGTCCCGGGCGCGGCTCTCGGTGAATTTTTCTTGAAGAAGAAGAAGAATAATTCCCTGGGTGTCTAGAGTCTAGAAATTTGTATGAATGTGAGTGTGCCGGGTTAATATTAATTAACCAATCGTCACAAATATAAAAATACATCAGGACTGTCGCTGTTCAGTAACCTGAACACACGTTTCAGCGTCACATTGTTGACAAGTAACTCCATCTCTTAGCACAACCATAAAGCATCTATAGTGCTATAGAGTTACCAACAACGAGATCTAGTAGGCTCTGAGGATGGTGCGATGAAACACCTAAACAGCTGTAAGCCGCACAAACTTACATAATTAACACAAGTCCAGCTAGTTAATCAATTACTGAGGAAAAAAATCTCACTTTGACGATATATGTCACAGAAAAAACAATTGTTTGTATATGCATCTGAAGTCTGGTTACTGTAATATGTAGCTAGTGAGCGATGTATGCAATGGAGGGGAAAAGGAACTGAACACCCTACCCCATTATCCCCTGGCCTAGTTGTCTCATGAGTGATGTCTCGTTGGTGTCATTTGTGGGGTCCAGACCTGTCTTCGGACAGTTGACTAAATACTGTCTCGCACAGTTGAATTTCTAGTCGTGAAGAGTAGGCCTACTGTGATCCTGCAGGCCTCCATGGCCTTTAATGACTTTATTTGTACTTTCTTTTAAACTGTACAACACTTAGGGCCGATTGTATAAACCATTTAATCTTAGATCAGAGGTTAAATTGATCCTTGTTTCAGCTGAACTTGGAATTTTGTGTTGTATAAAGTCTAATCTGAGATTAATTTGTCTCAAACTAAAGTCAACTTTGACTGAAGAAATTTCTCCGATTAAGTTAGATGATCCAAGTTCAGTTATTTATTTTCTGTTTGAAATATACGAGTGACAGATTGTGCAAATAAAATATCCATTATTATTAATATTAATAGATATGGTAGGTACATTTATATATATATTTTTTTTTTACAATTTCTTGCCTTAATACACAAACATTCTTACATTTTATAAGGCTCTATCGTGTTCAGCAGTATCAAATAACATACCTATAATAATATTAAGTTTATAACAACCATTAATTATTAATGGATATGATATGTACATTCATAAATGTTCAATTAACTGTATTACTAAACGAAAATTGTCGTTTTATAAAGCTTTATTATGTTTAGCAGTATCAAACACCATAACATGACAACAACTTGAGTCAACCTTCTTCTTATTGTCCGCCATTATTTACATTGTACAAAAAAACCAGTGTCTCCAACAGAGTGTAATACGGAAAGTCGCCAAAAAGTAGTTGTAAAGTCGCTAGATTTCTCATTATCAACAAAGAAAGATTAAATTTTGTCACTATGGGGCGCTAAAAAGGTCACTAAGTCCCTATTTAAGCAATATAAAAGTTAAAAGAAATTGTTGTTGAAAAAGAGTTAAAGTCGCTAGATTGGCAACACTGAACAAACCTGTATAACATGGTTCGCGCATCACGTATTTCACCTGTTTATGCGATGTTGCCAAATCCTTTTCACGTGAACTTAGATTGCATTTGAACCAAGGAAATTTGATCGCAGAAAAGTTTTATACAATAGAAGAAGTGTCTGAACTCGGTTCACTTTTCGATCTTCGATCACAGTTGATCTTTAGTCAGGGAGTTTTATACAATCGGGCCTTAATGATTCAACGGAGTTGTATGATTATATGAATCAAAAGGTAACATAGCCTAAAATACAATAAAGAAATTACATTACTATAAGTCAGCAGAAAACATATTTTCGGGGGAATTTCACCTGCGAAATGTCTTAAAGAAATTTGTTTTCCAGTATTGCATATGGTTACAGTGATGCAATTTGTCAATCTCACACAGTGAAAACAGATGGCAGGTTCAGGAAGTGAACTGGTGGGCATAAGATTTGTATATTCTTCATTGATTCGCAGCTGTCTGTAAGCCGCAGCTCTAAGGTTCGGGGAGATAGTTAACGCTACTTGTAACGAAATTATTATATCCAATGTAGGCCTACTACAGGGACATCATTTTATTTTTACTTCAATTTTTATTGTACCTGCGATTCTAAATGTACTTGACTCCCACCCCTTTCACTAATGTCCTTGCTAACGTCAGTCACACAAACTCACGGCCGCTGTTGCTAGCAGTGAAATAAACAGTACAGAGTACAGTGTGTTTCAGAAATATCTTGCATTTTCTATAGAAGAAAAAGTTTATATTATTGAAGTTTATTTTCACACAGGTATCGTGTGTAGCATAACTGCATTTATCTGTGTGGACTGAGCACAAGTGAAAATTAGAGTTACCGAAAGTACGGTACCCTATAATATGGTACAGTACTTAACAGCATTATTTAAACAAGAGTTTTGTTTTACTGTTTGTAGGTATGAACGACGATGATAGAAACTGGAATCACAATATAACCGAATGTGAACAACAGTTTTTTTCACAATTTCCTGATTATATCATTACGGAATATTTTCTAGAAATGTCATTAATCTGGTAGATAAATTTAGAACAAGAGAGTGTACAGAAAGGAAGAAAAGTGTAAGATGGCCAACAAAGGTGACAGAAGATGCTGTAGAAGATGCTAGAGAAAGGATGCAGCGAGGTCCTAATAAGTCGGTCAAGAAGTTAGCTGTAGAAATTGGGGTTTCTTGCGGAAGTGCTCACAAAATTCTCAGGAATAAATTAGGTTAGTAATATGCTGAATAAAGTAGACATTACATAATGAATATAACCGCCTGAAGAGTTGAGCTTGTGAAAAAAAAAAAATGTTACTATTCTACTATTTTTTTATAAAATACTGTAAGGTAATGACCAAACTGAAAATCGTAATACTATATTTCCCTGTAACATAAACGGATACACTACTTTTCTCTCCTCCTATAGCTAGTAAAATGATTTGTTTACATATTGCACTAGCAACTCTAAACTCCTGTAATGGAAGGGGGGTAACAGTGTTTCCGAGTATAGCCAGGTTAATGTTAAAAATGTTAGTAAAAATAAAGTGATGTCCCTGTATTATTGTTGGTTGGGAGGCCGGAAGGAAAATGATCTTTGGGGAGACCCAGACGTAGATGGGAAGATAATATTAAAATGGATTTGAGGGAGGTGGGATATGATGATAGAGACTGGATTAATTTTGCACAGGATAGGGACCAATGGCGGGCTTATGTGAGGGCGGCAATGAACCTCCGGGTTCCTTCATGTCTGTTAGTGAGTTGTCTGAACTATACCGAGGAAAATGTTATTTTCAACCATAATAATAGCATTTCACAAACGGTACTGTACGAGTTGCTACGCTTCGGATGTTTCTTCTTATCCAGAAAGGAATCTGTTTCTACGCCAGTTTTTAATAGTTTCAATAGTTGTGCAGGCTCTGAAAAACATCGCCGAAACTTGGGTAAATTAACTATGTATTTGATTAGGTTGTCTTTCAGAAATATATTAGAATCACTTATTAACTTTATAACTCTTCACTGTTTTAATAATAATGAATGTGGAAAATGAATATCACTTCTAGTCAGCCGGACAATTTCCTCATTTCAATACAGTGAACAGTTATAAAGTTAATCGGTGATTAAAAGTGTTATAAGTGTACATAGAACAATGAATATATTAGAATTTTACAAGGGCTTTGCATAACATCTCATTATTTGCCTTAATAAGGAAGGATATGCTTTTAAAATGATTACTAGTATGTGTAACTCTACTGATGAATTGTATATAGGCCTAATGTAAATTGAATGGTAGTCTGTATAGCTCAATTGATGAATTGTATATGCTTTTAAAATGATTACTAGTATGTGTAGCTCTACTGATGAATTGTATATAGGCCTAATGTAAATTGAATGGTAGTCTGTATAGCTCAATTGATGAATTGTATATGCTTTTAAAATGATTACTAGTATGTGTAGCTCTACTGATGAATTGTATATAGGCCTAATGTAAATTGAATGGTAGTCTGTATAGCTCAATTGATGAATTGTATATGCTTTTAAAATGATTACTAGTATGTGTAGCTCTACTGATGAATTGTATATAGGCCTAATGTAAATTGAATGGTAGTCTGTATAGCTCAATTGATGAATTGTATATGCTTTTAAAATGATTACTAGTATGTGTAGCTCTATTGATGAATTGTATATAGGCCTAATGTAAATTGAATGGTAGTCTGTATAGCTCAATTGATGAATTGTGTATGCTTTTAAAATGATTACTAGTATGTGTAGCTCTACTGATGAATTGTATATAGGCCTAATGTAAATTGAATGGTAGTCTGTATAGCTCAATTGATGAATTGTGTATGCTTTTAAAATGATTACTAGTATGTGTAGCTCTACTGATGAATTGTATATAGGCCTAATGTAAATTGAATGGTAGTCTGTATAGCTCAATTGATGAATTGTATATGCTTTTAAAATGATTACTAGTATGTGTAGCTCTACTGATGAATTGTATATAGGCCTAATGTAAATTGAATGGTAGTCTGTATAGCTCAATTGATGAATTGTATATGCTTTTAAAATGATTACTAGTATGTGTAGCTCTATTGATGAATTGTATATAGGCCTAATGTAAATTGAATGGTAGTCTGTATAGCTCAATTGATGAATTGTATATGCTTTTAAAATGATTACTAGTATGTGTAGCTCTACTGATGAATTGTATATAGGCCTAATGTAAATTGAATGGTAGTCTGTATAGCTCAATTGATGAATTGTGTATGCTGTAAATTGTATAGTAGTCTGTATTGCTCAACTGATGAATTGTTTATGATTATAAATTGAATTAATCTACTTGATATTAATTGCACAAATTTGTATAGCTTAATGAATGTATGCTACTTTGTACTGTATATATTTATATAGTTTTGGCCGATGAATTGTATATGCTTTAAATTGAATAGTAATCTGTATAGCTCTATTGGTAAATTGTTTGTGTTTGTAATTTGAATGTAGTTTGCATGATATGTATTATCAATTTCTGTATATCACAACTGGTTGAATTGAACTTGTTTTGTATTATACATATAGCTCAACTGATAAATGATCGCTTGCGTTTGTAAATTTAATAATCTGATTGGCTATGTATTGTATACTTTTAGTAGAGCCATCGATGTAGCTCAGTCGGCAGACTCACTGGGCTGCTGATCCGGAGCTGCGTTCGAGCTTAGGTTGGATCCCCCTTTGGTCTTTGGTTTCTTCCGAGGTTTTCCACAGCCGTGGGACTGAAGCCGGATGATCTATGGTGAGTCCTTGGCATCAACCCCTTTGATTTGATTACCTGGTTGGGTTTTTCCGAGGTTTACCCCAACCGAAAGGCAAATGCCGGGTAATATTTTGGCGAATCCTCGGACCTCACCTCATCTCACTACATCTCGCCAAAATATTGTAAAAAATTGCACAAAATTACTAAATTGTAAAACTATAAAAATTTGTAAAAATTGTAATTGTAATATTGTAAAATTTTGACTTGTTCCACATCTTAAAGCTTCATTGCTCATGTAAGATCTATGGAATAAAATAAATGAATGAATGAATGAATGAATGAATGAATGAATGAAGGAAGGAATTACTTTCAACTTACGAATAACCTCTTCATGGATTTAAGCTACTTAGTTGTATCCAAGCTACAATCCATCTCACATACATGAATATAGGAAAGGAAAAGGTAATATAATAAAAAGAATTGTATACTTTGCACGTTTTATCTCTATTTTGTAAATTTTCATCTTTAATCTGAAATTGCCAACTTTTCTATACAGAAGTTTCGCCACACAATTCACTTTTCAATTATTACATTAAAAATGTGAACAGAATCATATCGTGACAATTTATTTTATAATTAAAAAATTTACAAATATGTTACCACTAATATTGTGGAGTAAGTTAATAATATACATTTATAAAGAACGTTTATACATTTGTACAAGAACGAAAAAATTGACTAACATCACAGACAACAAAAAAACACGTTTAATACTTTAACAACGGGGGCGGTGACGAAACAATAACCCTGGACCTGTTGTGACATCTTACCTACGTGCATATATATATAGATATCTTATTATCATGAATGAATATCGAATGTATGAAGTAATTCTTAACATGCAATGCTCACCTATCAGCATACAACTCTCATTCTTACATTAATTACACATTCTCTGACATGTTACATACATTCGTGATGTGGAAAAATAAAAATGGAGTGCTGAAAATGTGAACCCGTTGAAATAAAAACGTGAATTGCAATTAAAATATTACGTGATATTAACATATAACGATTGCAACTTATAAAAACAGGTACCATGAATTATGTGTGCGTGTATATTCAAGAGCAGCACTAAATATATGTAAGAATGGAAAATAAAATAAAAATAAAGAAATATTCTCTTCATAAAACATTATTTGATCAGATATATTGTTGCATAAAATCATACTCTGGCAAAACACATGGTTGATCACAAATGAATTATTGGAATTCAAAACAATCAACCTGTTTTTTCTCAGCTGTAGCCTCTATATTTCTTATTTAGCACTTTTCAAAACAGAAAAGCTAGTGTTGTACATACAATGGAACCTATCAAAACATTCACAAGTATAATTTAATCACAGCTTCAAATTCAAATAAATAATCTTCAGTATTTTAAAGTAAAAGTGTAATTGCCTGGCATGATTATCATGTGACAAATTTATAGTTCTTGTACTATAAAATCAATAATAAAGAAAGATCATGTGACAATTTTATAGTTATTGTATTATAGAAACAATGATAAAGAAAGATAATGTGACAAATTTATAGTTCTTGTATTATAGAAACAATGATAAAGAAAGATAATGTGACAAATTTATAGTTCTTGTATTATAGAAACAATGATAAAGAAAGATAATGTGACAAATTTATAGTTCTTGTATTATAGAAACAATGATAAAGAAAGATAATGTGACAAATTTATAGTTCTTGTACTCTACAATCAATAATAAACAAAGAAAGATAATTTGACAAATTTATAGTTCTTGTACTACAAAATCAATAATAAAGAAAGATAATGTGACAAATTTATAGTTCTTGTATTATAGAAACAATGATGAAGAAAGATAATGTGACAGATTTATAGTTCTTGTATTATAGAAACAATGATAAAGAAAGATAATGTGACAAATTTATAGTTCTTGTACTCTACAATCAATAATAAACAAAGAAAGATAATGTGACAAATTTATAGTTCTTGTACTCTACAATCAATAATAAACAAAGAAAGATAATTTGACAAATTTATAGTTCTTGTACTACAAAATCAATAATAAAGAAAGATAATGTGACAAATTTATAGTTCTTGTACTATAAAATCAATAATAAAGAAAAATAATGTGACAAATTTATAGTTCTTGTATTATAGAAACAATGATGAAGAAAGATAACGTGGCAAATTTATAGTTCTTGTATTATAGAAACAATGATAAAGAAAGATAGTGTGACAAATTTATAGTTCTTGTACTATAAAATCAATAATAAAGAAAGATAATTTGACAAATTTATAGTTCTTGTACTATAAAATCAATAATAAAGAAAGATAATGTGACAGATTTATAGTTCTTGTATTATAGAATCAATGATAAAGAAAGAATGATCATGTGACAAATTTATAGTTCTTGTACTACAGAGTCAATAATAAAGAAATATAACTTATGTAAGAAACATATTATAAGGAGTCTAATATTGGAATGACTTATTCGCAAATATTGTAAGTTTCAGAAGCATCACATCAGATTCCATTGTATCACAAATATAATCAACAATATATCAATTAACTTATCGTTTATATGCAACAGATTGTCAGAAGTCAATTGCTACCATTTCTCTGGTTGTCACAACAAAGGTTCGTGGTGAATTTCTCTTCAATTTTATAATTACATAAAACTATTTACTTTTTCTTCATTATCATTTCTTTTCCTGGCAAATAATCTGAATGCTTAGACCAGAGCGAATATCTGGCAAATAACTTGAAAAAAAAAATCGTACTATTCTATTTGGCATGAACATCTTAATTTTCAAGACTGAAAGTTCAGTTGCACAAAACGTTGAAAAGTACAACAGCACGTGTATTCACTTCTTGCTGTGCTGCTGTCTTGAGAAATTCCCGTAGGGTATTCATATCATAGCCAGGAAAAGAAAGGACATTAACCAAAGTCCTCAACTTTGAACAGATTCATATTAAAGAAGGTGGCTTAATTGCTATTGGATTGCACTAATACAGCTTGAGATATGCATATAGCCTTTAAATATCCCTTTGCAACATTACAACTAATACTTAGTATTAGTAAATGTATTAGAAAGTCATTACCAAGTATGATTTCGAGTAATTTGGATACTTCCGAGATCTTCAAAAGTTTTCTTCCAACAAAACTGTCCAGTATTCATTAATACTCGAAAAGTTCCAAAGAAAGTTCTGGCGAAAAAGTGAATAAAACAAAAGAATTGTGAAGTCTTAACACGCACAAATTCGATCTCATGCATCAACCGCGAAGAAAAGTACATCAGCCAATCAAGGCTTCACTTCATCTCCGCTTTATCAGGAACAAAAACAAAAAAACATCTTCAGTCACTTCTGTGTGTCTCATGCATAGGACGAAATGTTCACTCTCTCTGATGAATATGAAAAAAAAGTTATTAATGATGATGACGATGACAAGTAGTTAATAATGATGAGTTGACTTCACTCAACATGATACTGGTCGGCTGTCAGGTGGCGTTACCTTCTCCAGGTGAACGGGCGTCTGTAACAATCAGAGAGGAAATACGTTATTGTGATTATCTTTTTATATGTTGGTATATTCATTTTGATCACGAAACAAGTACTAGTTTGAAGTCATTTTAAACACTAAGAAACAACTAGTCGTATGAAGTCATTTTAAACACTAAGAAACAACAATTAGTAGTTTGAAGTCATTTTAAACATTATGAAATAACAACCAGTAATTTGAAGTCATTTTAAACAACTGGTAGTCTGAAGTCAGTTTAAACACTAAGAAACAACAATTAGTAGTTTGAAGTCATTTTAAACATTATGAAATAACAACCAGTAATTTGAAGTCATTTTAAACATTAAGAAACAATAACTGGTAGTCTGAAGTCATTTTTGAAGTCATTTTAAACACTAAGAAACAACAACTAGTCGTTTGAAGTTATTTTAAACACTAAGAAACAACAATTAGTAGTTTGAAGTCATTTTAAACATTATGAAATAACAACCAGTAATTTGAAGTCATTTTAAACATTAAGAAACACCAACTACTAGTCTGAAGTCATTTTAAACACTATTCATGTTATCTAAATCGTGGTTTATTTTTCTGTAGGTTTTTTTCTTCTCATGCATGTTTCATAGAATACTCAAATTAACTATACAGTTCCTATTAAATTGTAACAAATTGTTAAAATTCTCACAACTTATGGAAGTCGTAAGAGCTTCGATTTCAGCCCCCCCACAAACATATTCTAGATAAGTAGGGTGTAATTTAACGAGAATGTATTCCAATTAAAACAGCTAGAATCCTTTACTTGTATACCACAGCAGAAGCAACTGGTGAGCCTTGTATCAGAAGGAGAAAGAAAGCCTGGAGGAAGAAGAATTACGAGGAAGGGAGTACTTAAGATTGTTTCAAATGAACACAAAGTTTTGCACGTGTTACAGAGATGGGCTGCAGATGGTCCCAAGCAAGGCAAGAGAGCATGACCGTTATTGAGGTCCTAACCCTCCCCCCCTCCCATTCCCACCAAGTCATTCTCGCTGCTTTACTCATAGCAATGCCAGGTGTTCGCTCATCTAATGCATGAGGACAGACAACCAGCCAGCCGGACGGACGGACGTACGGCTGGCATAGATCGACTATAGTGCTAACCAGCTTGTGTGTGTGCGAGAGAGAGCTTCTATGGGTATTATTAGTGCATTTTATATTGAGAGGGACATGAGTGACAGAGAAGGGTGGCTGCCTCCGTGGGAACTTTCACCACATTGTTTGTTCACTATTTAAATATAAAACCTCCCCTCCCCTCCTCTCTTTCTCTCGCAGCCCTCACCCACCCAACAAGAAGTTACCCACACCACTCCCTAGTAAAAGCAGATCACGAATTAATGTAACATCTGCGTGTATCAGAGTTATTGATATAGTAATAAAGGTTGTTTCCAAACACAAAGCTTTAAGCCGGGATAAAGAGGGTAATAATATTCATTTAAAAACTGGCACTGCCCCCTTTCTATCCCTTAACTGCTACCGTTCAAACAGGAATTCTTCAACAGTTTCATACCGCCACATGTTAACATTTGTAACTCCTCCCTTCTCAAAACACTAAATGAAACTGATACTGTTATAACTTACATGTTATGGTAAATGATAGACTACGGTTTGCGGTTGTACAGAACAAATACTACATCTGTCTGCAATAGCAAAATGTAATAAAATGTAGGCCTGTTAGTATTTTACAAGTCTTCCTGCACCAATCTTCGTAACAGTACGAGGGAATATTTGTAACGTTCTAAACTGAATCGCGTAACGTTAACAAGATTAGTGGGCTCCAACGTAAAACAATTACATACTTAGGAAATATAAGTTACAAATTGCAACTATATTACGAGAGAACTTTAATAAGTAAATTCGAAGCCTTAAGAATTTATCTGGACTGGTTTCGATGTATTTAACCAGCTTAAATAGTGTACGGTCCTACACGAACTGCAAATGTCTAATATCTTTAGAAGTTGTTACTTTCAACAATTGTATTTAACCAGCTTAAAAAGTGTACGGTCCTACACGAACTGCAAATGTTTAATATCTTTAGAAGTTGTTACTTTCAACAATTGTATTTAACCAGCTTAAACAGTGTACGGTCCTACACGAACTGCAAATGTTTAATATCTTTAGAAGTTGTTACGTTCAACAATTGTATTTAACCAGCTTAAAAAGTGTACGGTCCTACACGAACTGCAAATGTTTAATATCTTTAGAAGTTGTTACGTTCAACAATTGTATTTAACCAGCTTAAATAGTGTACGGTCCTACACGAACTACAAATGTTTAATATCTTTAGAAGTTGTTACGTTCAACAATTGTATTTAACCAGCTTAAAAAGTGTACGGTCCTACACGAACTGCAAATGTTTAATATCTTTAGAAGTTGTTACTTTCAACAATTGTATTTAACCAGCTTAAATAGTGTACGGTCCTACACGAACTGCAAATGTTTAATATCTTTAGAAGTTGTTACGTTCAACAATTGTATTTAACCAGCTTAAAAAGTGTACGGTCCTACACGAACTGCAAATGTTTCAATATCTTTAGAAGTTGTTACTTTCAACAATTGCATTTAACCAGCTTAAAAAGTGTACGGTCCTACACGAACTGCAAATGTTTCAATATCTTTAGAAGTTGTTACGTTCAACAATTGTATTCAACCAGCTTAAAAAGTGTACGGTCCTACACGAACTGCAAATGTTTCAATATCTTTAGAAGTTGTTACGTTCAACAATTGTATTCAACCAGCTTAAAAAGTGTACGGTCCTACACGAACTGCAAATGTTTCAATATCTTTAGAAGTTGTTACGTTCAACAATTGTATTCAACCAGCTTAAATAGTGTATGGTCCTACACGAACAGCAAATATTTAATATCTTTAGAAGACGTTGTTACTTTCAAAAGGTTTGAGAAAAGCTACCCTCTCTCAGCTGACAAGAAACGTAGGAGTCCATACTGCCAAGCACGAAATTATACCTCATTTTCGATTTAATAGTGAAACTCAATTGATTACGTGTAACTGTAACAGTTCTTTTATTCCATTTTAATGTAAAAGTGCAGGTGACCGACCAAGTGAATGAAATAATCCCTAACCGTGACGAACAAGTCTCAATACCATGAACTTTCTCTAATCCGCAAAGGAGGAAGGAGAGGCTTGTAAAAAAAAAGGTTAATTGAAAGAAATAGGCTAGCGCAGTTGGGCAAGTCGTGCAAGACGCAACATCACGGCGAAGTGGGTGGGAAAACTATGGCAACCAGAAACAAAACGTAAGCAGCTGACAATAAGCGTTGAAGCTTTCCAATCTCTGCACGAATAGAACCTTCCCCCCCCCCCCCACTAGGACAGCTTTTTCAGAAACACAACAGTCCAAATTTCATGCCATTTCATAGTCTATACTTTTTTGTTTAAAAAAAAAAAAGGCCACGGGTAACAACGAAAACGTGATTTGTAACGAACGTGAAATCGTCTAGTCTGACAATCGCGGTGATTACTGCATACCGTAGGCGTTCACCCCATTGAGACACGTTTGTGGCAGATGTTGACTATTATGGTGTTACTGCAAAACGAGACTAAGACCAATCTTTAAAAAAGGAATGCGAGTCTTGTGCTTACCCGGACGGGCCACTCTGTGCTGCCACCTGCAAGCCAATTCATCTTACGATCCGTGACGTCAGCTCCAATCGGTAAAAGAAGTTAGTCTACATCCTATTTGCTGGTTACCACTTCCGGTAAACGGTTAAAATATTTGAGCAACAGAGCTACTGCATAAAATAAATCTAGTTTAAATTTGAACCATTAAAAAGGAACGTTTCAAAATTTCTTTCCCTCCGTCCTGTATTCTAGATAAAGTACCATTCCCTCACAGTAAAATATATTGACCTAGGAAGACTATGGGTTTAAATTCTGTAAAAAGAACCACGTAATTTCTCTATCTTCAGTGATGTTACAATTGCTCGGGATTCTGTCTTCAGTTCACGTAGGTACAGTCAGGGTTGCTACTCGACTTCTAAAAATGCAACAAACTTTCAATATGAATGTGCAAAAATGTGACAACCACACTGACTTCAGAAACGAAGATGGTAATGGAGAAAATGAAATCAGAGATGTGCATGAACTATTCAGTTCTGGACAATCTGAATTTAAATGAAATGGCATGGGCAATGTTCAAAGAAATATTGAGCAATAGATGTTCAGGAATGGATTTAAAAAAATTGGTACAATAAAATTCATGCAAGTTAACAGTTTCTTCTAACTGATTTATACAATTCCATCGCTTACTGTAAATTGTGAGCTAGGATTAATTGCATGAATCTTGTAACAAAAACTGTAATTAGAAACCGTCTTTCAGCATTCTGCTAACAATAAATCTTGAACGGCCTATTCGTAAAGAAGTTCAATGTTTAAAATGCCCATAAAGTAACGTACTTTAATGTGATGTAAATTCAGCAGTAATCGATTCTAATATGTCTTATAATTTACTTACATATGTAAAGTAGATCACTAGATGAATTTATTATCATACCCTTTTTATTGTTGATTTTATTTAATTTTCGTATTTCTTTTCTTTTTCATTATTATCTTATTACATTCCATTTTGTTATATTCTTCCTTAAATTTTCCATATTAACTATTTGTACTAAATGAGTTGCTTTTATTATATTCCAATGTATTTTACTTTCTTTTTTCTATTATGGTATTATTTTCATGTTGTTTAGTGTCGATTTTATTATGCTATTATTATTTTTTTTTGTAATATATTAGTATTCTGTTCTTTAACTTTTTGTTAAATATTCACTGCTGAAGTATATCTAGAGTGTGGTAAGATGGATTAAAAGTAATAAAACTCCAAGAAACAAATTACGTAACTTTTTGTTTCTGCATACCTTATTAATTTTATCTTTCTGTACAATTATTTATAATATTGCACAAGTTTTCGCAATTTGGACAAATATAATTTTTTATTCATGCAGTTTTGCGACAATTATTTATTTTCTACTTAAACCCTACCTACAGTATATATTTCTTCTTATGGTGTAAGACTTGTTAAGTTTTTCACAAGGTCTAACTCAATCCATTTACCCCTATCTACACCTACACACTAATTTTATGTTCATGTGTAACTCCGTTACACAAATGAACCTGTCAAATAAAACAGATTTAAAATCGTAAGTGAAAATGAGTTATAGACATGCAGGTTAGACGCGCGTGATCGCATCCCGCATGCTATCATTGCACCTGTCGTCATAACAGTACGTAGAAGAACAAAACTGCATTGCCTGTATAATAGAGGGCTTCTTAAACTTGCGATGCTACTGGTGTACGTGCCAGGTTTAATACCAATAACTCCCTGTGATTTACATGTTATTATAAGGATCCTATTATAATTTCTCTCACAGAATTCCTTTAAAACATCGCGAATTAAACATCCAACTTCAATTCCCTTTCCCTCAAAAATTTCTCATTAATTACTGATAGTGATATTGCCTTAAGTAGAAAGCCATATTTCCTCACCAGCAACTGTCATACGGGCTACAATTACAGAGAAATGAAGCCATCTGTAAAATTGTTCCAAATCTGATCATACAATACACAATACAGGTAACCAAAACTTAAATGATTATACCTGCATTTATAAGCTTAGTTTCCCATTTCAATGTAAACTGCCAAATGTCAAAGAAAATTTCTCTGAATGTATTAGCATAAACACAATAACATACGAACAATGCCACCTTTGTATTAAGTCCACGAAAAGAGAGAGAGGTAGAAGCACACTTTCAATTAAAACTGTTGACGCAAACTATGGGAAACCAATAACAGGATTATATTATCGATTTAAAAATGCATTTTCGTTCTAACTTAAGGGGGAAAGAATCATTCGACATAGATTTGTTATCCGGAAACATTTTACGTGTTATTAATAACTAATTTCGACAACCAAATGTCATGAAGAGAGAGGACGTGAATGTCTTGGAGTTGCAGGTGTTATGCTTAAGGGGGATCTATCCTTCAGTTGAATGGCATCGGGCTTTTACTAGTACAGTACCCTGGACTTAACAAGCATGTGGTATGATAGAATTCATAGTGTACAAAAAAATGTGATATTTTCGATGTACTCCCATTTTGAAACGCTTTCCAAAATGTCTTAATTACTATCATCCTTATCAATAAAAACTGCTAAACGACATGCACTAATGCATTATGGGAGCGGTATTCAATCTGGAGGTACGCGTGGTTGTCTCAAAGGATTCGCATACCAATGACTAGTTATGTAAAAATACTGATATATTTACTATATTATACTTGTTGATAATTATTGCAGTTTTTATATATTTTCTTTCATAATATCACAGTCTTTTTGTTATTTCTTACATAGTATTGCAATGCAGATTGGGGGCAAGAAGGTAAAATAATACATTTTAGAGGTATGCTAGCAAAAGAAGATTGAATGCTAAGGGCGCGAATAGGCATAGTAGCTGACGCACCCTTTTTAAACCCCACTAACTTGAATGCCACTGGACTATAGAACACACCTTAAAACAAAAATGACAGTTTTCCGAAAGAAAAATAAAAAAGAAAACCACGGCGCTAATGCCTGAAATTCCAGACGGAATACCTCAATATGAACCGAAGATACTTTTTCATACTTAAACACCTTTAAAGGATAAACTAGCGCTGAGGTAGTTCCCTTCTTAGTCCGCTTATACACTTTGCATATACGAATCTGTGCCAAGTTATGTTTGGTTGGTAGTTTTTTGTTATGCTTTGCATATACGATCAAATGCATCCCCACAAAAAAAAAAAAATCCCTTATAAATTCAACTATTTTCACTTCCAAAATCACCAGAACTACCTCAGCGCTAGTTTCACCAAAATAAATACTAAAATTAAATTATGGTTTATTTAACGACGCTCGCAACTGCAGAGATTATATCAGCGACGCCGGTGTGCCGACATTCTTGTACATGCCAGTAAATATACTGACATGACTCTGTAGCATTTAAACACAATTAAATGCCATCGACCTAGGCCGGGATCGAACCTGCAATCTCGAGCACAGAAGGCCAGCGCTATATCGACTACGCTACCTAGGCCGACAATACTATAAATAGACTAATTTTGAATGTACGAGTTGTACTATTAAAATTGTTATTTAACAGACAGTTCCTAGTTTAAAATTTTCACAACTGCACGTACTGCGCTACAGTCAATCAAATTTTACAGAAAATGAGGTGCATTTTTTTTATGGTAATTGAAATTTACGTGACAAATTTGCACAAAATAACGTTGCTAAATTTTTGTGGAAGTCATAATTGTTGCGGAAAATATTATATTGATCAATTTTTGTGGCAGTCCTAATTGTTGCGGAAAATATTACATTGATCAATTTTTGTGGCAGTCCTAATTGTTGCGGAAAATATTATATTGATCAATTTTTGTGGCAGTCCTAATTGTTGCGGAAAATATTATACTGATCAATTTTTGTGGAAGTCATAATTGTTACGGAAAATATTATACTGATCAATTTTTGTGGAAGTCCTAATTGTTGCGGAAAATATTATACTGATCAATTTTTGTGGAAGTCCTAATTGTTGCGGAAAATATTATACTGATCAATTTTTGTGGCAGTCCTAATTGTTGCGGAAAATATTATACTGATCAATTTTTGTGGAAGTCATGATTGTTGCGGAAAATATTATACTGATCAATTTTTGTGGAAGTCATAATTGTTGCGGAAAATATTATATTGATCAATTTTTGTAGCAGTCATAATTATTGCGCAAAATATTATATTGATCAATTTTTGTGGCAGTCATAATTGTTGCGGAAAATATTATACTGATCAATTTTTGTGGAAGTCATGATTGTTGCGGAAAATATTATACTGATCAATTTTTGTGGAAGTCATAATTGTTGCGGAAAATATTACATTGATCAATTTTTGTGGAAGTCATGATTGTTGCGGAAAATATTATACTGGTCAATTTTTGTGGAAGTCATAATTGTTGCGGAAAATATTACATTGATCAATTTTTGTGGCAGTCCTAATTGTTGCGGAAAATATTACACTGATCAATTTTTGTGGCAGTCCTAATTGTTGCGGAAAATATACTGATCAATTTTTGTGGAAGTCATAATTGTTGCGGAAAATATTATACTGATCAATTTTTATAGCAGTCATAATTATTGCGCAAAATATTATATTGATCAATTTTTGTGGAAGTCATCATTATTGCGCAAAATATTTTATTGATCAATTTTTGCAGCAGTCATGATGGATAGCGTATTCTGTGGTATTGGATTCGACACAAACAGTTCCGGTATAAAGTGAGTATGGAGCAGCCTTAAGCCCTTTTCCCAGGTGTGTGACCACGAACCACCGCTATCACGGCTAACACGCCGTGCCAAGTACTGCATGGTTATGGACGCGCCACGGTAAGAAATCCAGGACACAGGTGTGCAGACAAGATAGCGCCGCCCGCTACCCGCACCGCCCTCTGCGAGGTTATGCCAACTAGTTTTGCCGTGGATTATTTTCGACGAAAGTTTGCTATTACAAATCACTCAATACACAGGAAAGAAAGTATTGATGTTATCTCTTTATAACATCCTGAGAAATTGAGTTCAAGAAATGACACGAAGCAATAAAATTTATTTGAAACCACTGTATGTAGCATACAAAATTTTATTTTATTGGGTTATTTTACGACGCTGTATCAACATATAGGTTATTTAGCGTCTGAATGAAATGAAGGTGATAATGCCGGTCCGGGGTCCAGCACCGAAAGTTACTCAGCATTTGCTCGTATTGGGTTGAGGGAAAACCCCGGAAAGAAAACCTCAACCAGGTAACTTGCACCAAGCGCGATTCGAACCCGGGCCACCTGGTTTCGCGGCCAGACGCGCTGACCGTTACTCCACAGGTGTGGACAAACCACTGTATGTATATAGGATACAAGATTTTATTTTATTTTTATTCTATTGGGTTATTTTACGGCGCTGTATCAACATCTAGGTTATTTAGCGTCTGAATGAAATGAAGGTGATAATGCCGGTGAAATGAGTCCGGGGTCCAGCACCGAAAGTTACTCAGCATTTGCTCGTATTGGCTTGAGGGAAAACCACGGAAAAAAAAACCTCAACCAGGTAACTTGTACCAACCGGGATTCGAACCCAGGCCACCTGGTTTCGCGGCCAGACGCGCTGACCGTTACTCCACAGATGTTGACAGGATACAAAATTACCAGACGTTACAGGTACGCAACATGAGGCGAAGGATGGCCAATTTGACAAAATATGACTACTTCCAAATATTTCAGATCTGGGAGGTACATTTCTCTAAATTTTAAATATAAATTACGGAGTGCCAATATGTATATTAGTGTATAGTAAAAATATCAAATTTTAAGTCATAGCAAAAAACAACTTTAATGTAAGTACAATGATCAATTTTCATAATAGTTCTAAAATCAAAAATAAATGACACACAGTAAAGAAACTGCATGTCCATTAGGAGAATACAGCCGACTTTTTTCCCAAAACCATTCTCTATGCGGTTACAGTGAATTCATTAAGTTGCGTGGACACTTAACGATCCAACGAAACCAAATTAAAATCCATACCCAACAGTGCGATACCAAAGTTACAAAAATCACATTAACAACGCACTGGACATCGTTTAAAACGCACGTAATCGAAACAAGCGTCAGTTCCGGTGTGGAAATGAGATAGGGAGAGTTCCATGGAAGTGAAGGCTGCTAAAATGGGTGACGGAAGTCAGATTATAATGCAACCGACAAAGTTTAAAGATCTCTCGTTGGGCAACGTCGTCAGTATGAGAATTACGATCGTTCACATGTGTAACAGGGAATCCCACAAGTACGTAACTAGCCAAGCATTTAACAGGGCATCCAGTCTATATAAATGCTTGCATACGATGAATTTACAAACTGACTGATAATTACATTGTGTATCATAGCAACCAATTCCGTCTTTGAAATACCTATGTTAAGGGGAGAGGATGGTATTTTTTTGGTGAAAAATGAGTAAATTAAAAAAAAAAATCTTTAAAATCCTCTGTGATATGTGTGGAATGCATAGCATAACATTTTGTGGGTATTTGTGCCCTTATCGGATGTTGAGTCGCCATTTTTAAACTTCCTGCGCTATGGATTTTTAAATCACTCGCCCATTTTTATTGTTGTTTCCGGTAAATTAAAATTTCAAAAATTTTTTTTCTTTAAAATACCCTTTGATATGTGTGGAATGCATTGCATAACATTTCGTGGGTATTTGTGCCTTTATCGGATGTTGAGACGTCATTTTTACACTTCCTGCGCTATGGATTTTTAAATCACACGCCCGCTTTTATCGGTTTCCAGTAACTTCATTTCTTTTTGCTACATTGCCAGACAAAAATGGATATAATTTCTGGACTATTGAAGATTCATGCATGAAATTTAGAAAACACATTCTTTAGACTATTAGGGAACTTTTCCCTGTAACAGAATTTTCTTAATTGATTTCATTTTAAAAATACGTCCGTTTGTTTGCAAGAAAATAAATCAGAAAATTGTTATTAAATTTTAATTGTTTATTTTACAAACGTAGGGACTAATATCAAAATTCTGTTACACACAGTTTGTAGAACATGCTCTTGCAAATACATTGCAAAAAACTGTTTGAATCTATTTTTAAAAACGGTTTAGATATATCGGTTTTAGTACAATCCTGAATTGTTTTTTTTTTTCAAATTTGGGCCCCCAAATAATTTTTTTTATTTTTATTTGGTTGAATTGCCACAGCTATGAGCTCTCTACATACAAAAAATTAATATTTTACACCAAATAGGAAAAAAAGTTTTAAAAAATACCATCCTCTCCCCTTAACTTATATTAAGGAACAAAATTCTCTGTACGTGCGAGATCTTAAAAACTGGACATAACAGTCATGAACATAACTATTTTATGTGACAGTCATATCGGGAGTTATATTAAGATTGAATGTGTGCCGACGAAAGTTACATTGCAAAGCCATAACTTTCAGGTAATATTATAATACGGGATAAAGAGTTACAAACGAATATGAGATTGGACATGGCAGGAACTTACCGTTGAGATCTGTTCCTGTGTAGCGCACGATGTGTTCGGAACTATCGTGTTCGGCGCTAGGACTCCGAGAGGCTGTCTAGGGCTGACGGCACTGCCGCTGTTCGCGGTGGGGGAGTTGGTGAGCCTCTGGACGACTGGCGACGCCGCTGTTGTCGTCGTCGTTGTAACAGCCGTTGTGACATTCCCGACAGCCGTTGCGACGGAAGGATGGGTTTCCAGCGCGTACTGAAGATCACAGATATAGTCTATAACATACTGGATAACTTCCAACTTGGATAACCTCCGGTTCTTAGGCATGAACGGTACGAGTTCCTTCAGCTTGGACAGGTACATCTGAATCTCCTCGTTCTCGACGTCACGCCGCTGCCGATGAACACGTCCCGTAGCCACTCCACCAACACTCGCTGCACCAGATGCACAAACTGCGGTAATAGCCTTCATAATTACAAAGTTCACTCCACTCTTGTACACGAGAGGCAAAGTCTCTATACTTCTTCCTTTCCACACTAGTCAACACGACTGAAGTATGTCCTGGAATGATTTCCCCACTCGAGAATCGCTGCTATAAGTATCCTCGGTTTCCCCTGACAACAATCGTTACCACTCCCTCGTGGCGGTGACGTCACGCCCGCAGACCCAGTCAGGAAATGATGCAGCCGTTACGGAGGCGGGGTCCGTGCCAGCTGTAACCAATCGTCGGTGGTTGGCGGAGTGGGGGGTTGCCAACAGCACGAGGAGTAGAGTTGGGGATGGAGAGACATCTGTGATGTGTAATGCGCGTTACTGTACATGCCATTGAGTAATTTTATATGTGGGAAAATATTTTCAAAACAAGCCGTCAATGAATATATTTCTAGTGCAGAGAGGGATAATCGCAGACGGCCTTCGGTTCTCCGGTCGAGAGCGGGCGTAGCTGCAGCCACCGCGAGGAGAAAGATCGGGCTCGGGAATTGAATACAAAACACATTTCGTTCCTTCAGCACGTGCACCGTCTTCGTATAGGAGGCGCGGAGGTATGAAGCTCTACGGAAGACTAAGGCAGCCGTGGCGAAAATGTAACTCGCGAGCACATCGTGGCTCGCAATGATAGCTATGCATTTCTCTTTCTTCCTACCTCCCCCAGCCCCCACCCTCTCACTCAATGGAGTCGAACTCCGTTCCATTTGTATTTGTCTCTGATCTGCGAGTGGCGTATCGTCGCAATGCCTCTCTCGAAACCATGTACCTCAGGAAATCAGGAGCAGTCGGAGTCTAAAATCTTTTAAGTACACTCTACTTAGAAATGTCTTTAATGAACAGAACTAGAATCTTGCGGAAGTTTCTAAATAGTCTTAAATGACCAAGTTATTTTTTTCTCCTCTCTCTTCTTCTTTTTTTTCTCTTCTCTTTTCTTTTTTATTATCTTCATATATTACTTAATCATTTGTGTTTGTATGCCATTTAGTAGGACTTTGCTAATCAACATTTTATGTCTTGTCACCCATATGTATTCTCCAATTAGTATATTAACTGAATAATATATCTCAAGTAAATTAATCGTCCAATTTGTCTCGGGCATTTTAGGTCTTATAAATTGTGTGTGTGTGTGTGTGTGTGTATGTGTATTCCCCTTATGTTATGTAACTGATTTTGATTATGTGTAATTTTCTACTTTATTTTATATATTATGTAACTGATCTTGACTATCTGTAATTTTATATTATGTAACTGATCTTGTCTATTGTAATTTCCTACTATATTTTATGTAATTTCTAAAGTATTTTTTTGTGTTGTTTTGTAATCAAATTTTGTATCTCATGTATATTATTGAAACCTGGTTAAGTGGAAGGGAAGGCCTCATGGCCTTAGCTCTGTCAGGCAAAATAAACCTACTACTACTACTACTACTACTACTACTACTACTACTACTACTACTACTACTACTACTACTACTACTACTACTACTACCTCTACAAACACAAAAGTTCCAAGTAGGATGGGAGGACGCATTTTTTGTTGCCAATATGATGAGAATATTAAATGTATGATTAGTTCACAAGTATTATGAGAAAACGGTTGTATAACGTAAAACGGCATTATACTACATATCATCCACATTGTGAAATATTAAAAGGTTAAATATTAATATTATTATTATTATTATTATTATTATTATTATCTCTGCACGTCGATCCTTTTTCAGTAGATGTACGAATAATGCGATTAGATCTTCAATTTAAACTCACAGATTTACAATGTGATGTTACAATGAACGCTAGATGTAAGGATTTGACAAATGTTGAACTTTCCAAATCTTTGCCAAAAACTAAATATCCGAAGCTTCGTTCTTTCGCTTGCTCTGTTGCAGCCATGTTCGCTACAACTTACGTTTGTGAAAAATTATTTTCAACAATGAAAATAGTAAAAACCAAATTTAGATCACGACTGACAGACAAATACCTTCGTGATCAACTACGACTGGCAGTAAGTGACATAATTCCTGATTTTGAAACTTTGTCGCAGAGACATTCTGAAGACAGTTAATAGGTTGCGATAATGTGTCCTATGTTTTCTTGTTCATTTCTTTCTTCGTTACACGTACTAAACATTAGTTAGTAACTTTATACAGTATAAAATTATATTTAAGTGTTGACGTAAGGAAAATGCAAATCCGTTAATAAGTCAGTCAGTTGCTTCACTTCACCTTCAGGTGTCCGCCTCCCTCCATAGGTGCTGTGCACGTTGGAGGTTACAAAGTGGCTCGGCGCACGATCACGTTTTCGCCACGGCTGGACGAAGGCATGCACTCTGTAGAGACAGTGAATGTTGATCAATTATTGGGAAGCAAATTACAGAACTTCTAAACATCATTTCAGAACCGTTGTGCATACGAATAGGAGGGCTCCCTTATTAGAATGTAACATCTGAAATGCACACATGTCTTAATTTATTAAACGACATTAAACGAGCGCAATGATAGTTCCCTTCCTACTTTGCTTCCACACCTTCAGCTGTCTCTTCAGTAATACCAACATAACTTTGGTGACATTACAAAAGTTTCACGCTAGTATACACTCAGGCCATGACTTGCATATAAGAATCTGCGACAGGTTAGGTCAGGCCAGGCATGTCAATTGATGCCCATAGGAGCAAGCGCGCGCTTTAGAGCTCAGGAGAGCCTGAGCGCTTTACAGCGGAAAGGAAAGAGACAGACGAAAGAGGTGGTATATGCCACTTGGTCGAGCTATATTCAGGGATGGCCAGCACTGATTCAATAGATAGAGGAAGAGAACTTATTAAAACTGTATCCATGGTAATTTTTAGATTTGCCTGAGAAGTATAAGTGCATTATAAGAATGTAAGTTTTAATTTTAATGCTCATTTTTCACAAGTTTGATTTTTTTTTATTCAAAAGAAATATTTTCTCAACTCTTTTTTATAGAAAAGTGAAATTTTCAGATATATATCTATTTATTTAGTAGCCTTACAGAATGTTTTCGTAAATCTAATACACCGTAAATACGTATTACTGAAGATAGTGTATTGAAATTTTTGAAATTATTCGCATGGAAATTGTTTGTAAGGAAATGAATTAACAAAGCAACTACTGTTACATCATAAGCAAAAGATACGTGCCCATGTGTTGTAAAAATGTCATCTCTATAGCTTCAGCAGATTTCGAGAAAATAATTTAATATTCCGTCAACCGGGTATACTTTACACAAGGAGGGTAACTTTACACATTTCTAGAAAAATGTTTAGAAGGCAGCACATTACAGACAATGTGTAGCAACTCCGTGGAACTGATTCTATGTGACAACAGCACATACGTGTGGTAGACTGAAGTGTGTGCCATTAGGCCTATTAAAACTGTTATACACCATTTTTGTAGAAATGTGTAAAGTTACTCCCCTTGTGTAAAGTATACCCGGTCGACGGTTCTGAGGATAGGAAGTTGCTCACCAATATCACCTTAAAAGCATAATTCGATAAGAGTTTTGTTATGGAATATTAGTTACACTTAAAACAGATACAGCATCTAGGTAACTTTGCGTTGTACTGTAATATTGTTTTAATTAGTTTATTGATTACTTTTATAAGGCTAAAAGTATCATCAATATCCATTCCAACTTATCATGCCATACTCAATCTCTCTTTTTGAGATATCACTTTCTTTATGAATAGATGTGTTTCATCCATTTAGTACAGTATATAGTACTACTGTGGAATTTAAGTGAATATTCCTTCTTAACTCTCTATTATGTTATTAACATTTAAAATACAATATGCAATATTGAGAAATTGGTATTAGTGGTAGTTCCCTTCCCACTTCGCTTCCACACCTTCAGCTGTCTCTTCTGTAATACCAACATAACTTTGGTGACATTACAAAACGTTTCACGCTAGTGTACACTCAGGCCTTGACTTGCATATACAAATCTGCGACAGGTTAGGTTAGTTTAGGCTTTTGTTATGCCTTGCACATACGAATCTCTGCAGGATTTTCAAAGTCTAGTGATTTTACATTATTACAATGTATCGAAGTACATATGATATTTCCGTCCAGAAATTCCGCGTCATCATATGATGAAGGATGAGTGGAACGGAGAAAAGTTCTCTCCGGCACCTTCATCATATGATGACGTAGAATTTTTGCACGGAAATATCATATGTACTTCGGTACATCATAATAATATATGATATGCGAAAAATAATCACTTAGTGATTTAAGACGACGCTTATTCCTTCGGATCCCGGCCAACTAGTCACTCATAATGAGTGCACCTCTGCACATGTGTGGACATTGTGCCACTGTCATACATCTATGACGCAGTGCATGGGGGTAGGCCACTAGAGGGAACCCAAGAGGATTCAATCCGACATCGGGATGGGAATCCGGTGTGGCTTAGTGGATAGAGCGTCAGCACTTAGAGCTGAATACCCGGGTTCAAATCCCGGTGCCGGAGAGAATTTTTTCTCTGTTCCACTCATCCTTCATCATCTGGTGATTTTAGTTTAGTGATGTCAGCGTAAATATAGAAATTTTGTGTCTATTTCATTATTAGTTGATGTGGTTCATTATAATATGTTACAATGGATATTGAATTAATACAAGTTTTGCTTTCTTCACTTTACATCGTATCTTGTGTGTTTTATGTCCCTATGTTTTTTTTTCTTCACTAGAAATCACAACGTTCGTACTTCCATTACCACGCACCTCTCATTTCACACCTAATTTACAACATTTCCGAACAATTTCCTTTTCTTGAAATGTTTCCCTATAAAATTCTTAACTTTTGAAATCCATCTTAATCCACACCTGTGGCGTAACGGTTAGCGCGTCTAGCAGCGAAACCAGGTGGCCCGGGTTCGACTCCCGGTCGGGGTAAATTACCTGGTTCAGGTTTTTTTCCGGGGTTTTCCCTCAACCCAATATGAGCAAATGCTGGGTAACTTTCGGTGTTGGACCCCGGACTCATTTCACCAGCATTATCATCTTCATCTCATTCAGACGCTAAATAACCTAAGCTGTTGATAAAGCGTCGTAAAATAACCTACTAAAAAAAAGAAGAAAAAACTCATCTCCACAAGAAATTGCTTATAAATTCGATCACTTTCACTTCCAAAATCACCGGAACTACTTTAATGCTTGTTTTTCCTCAAACGATTTTGAAAAGTCGGAACAAGTTTGAATACTTGACTTGTTGCATTCAGTATTAATAAGTGGTACTAAATTCGACTGTAGTGTATATAGCCTATAAACAGGAAATTTTAATGACATTTTAACACTGAATTTATGTCATTACAAATCCAGTCTAACCTCGTCTTTAAATACAACTGCAATGACCCTGTCTTGTCGGCAGTAATTAAAAATAAAACAAATTCGTTAACGTTTAGACAATATTATTTTAGGAACTACTAATTATGGCTGCACTTTCAAGCAGGGTTCAAATTGTTTAATGACATACCTTCCACTTACTCCCTTACAGGCTTATACAGTAAATCTTAGTTGCAAAAATGTATAGATTTAATTAACAGTCTACCGTTATCAATTTTGTCACTTATCTAGGTCTTGAACATACGATTAACTTTAATTTTATTGTGTAATTATAATTTTCAGTGTACTGATTTTTAAACGCGAGAAAATTATGAAGTACATATCACTCGAACAGCTGTCAAACATCTCACCTCTACGTTACACAATACGGAAATGTATTAACGCAATTACATAAAAAGCACAAAAACAACAGCACATTCAACACGTGTCTGCAAATGTAATTGTCTTGATTTATGTTTACAGTGTAGCATGCTAACAATGGTAATGCAAACGAGCTGCTTCGAATTTTCTGCTGTCTGCACGTTGCTTGGAGAGTCAGGTGTTCGTTGCTAGAGTGCTAAGTGAATATTCATAGTGAAGAATATCGCCAAGGACACGAACAGGAGGTCGATTGATATGCAAATAAGCTGACTTGTGCAACTTCCTTTACAGTCAATAAGTAACGTTTTTGTTAAATTTTTACCATTATGTACTTCTAAAAAAATGGTAGGTTATTTATAACAATTTTCGGATCATTTATAGACAATTAAATTCCGGACTCACGTTATAAGAAATCTAACTCTTCATCACATCATTATTTCTGTAAATAGCAATGAGTTTTTCTCCTCCCCCTTCTAACGATTTCATTGCTTACGCTTTGGCTATAATTAAAAAGTAAATAAATAAAACTTACTTGAAAATTTGCGTAATCACGTGCAAAACGCGTTTTATATACAGGGCGTTCATTTCAAAACTTCCCAGTCTAAATAACTAATTATTTAAATTGAATTCAATTAAAAACACGTCAATTTAGATATTGAGGGGTAAGTCTGAAAACAGGCTTAACTGCATTTTAAATTTCACCCCCACTTTGAAATTTCAAATGACATCTCTATATTTTAATACTTAAATATGAAAGAGCATTCAGTTATTTATGTACATCTCATTCATTTGTTTTCGCATCTTTTGTTTTCTCGTCGCCTGACAACCTGGATTATTATTGCTGATTAGAGCTGAAGAGAATAAAGCTACAAAAACTTATTGAGCATTTCATGTAATAGTTGTGTTTGTGTATTAAATTATTTTATGCTCGACCATGCCGAAATGTAGTAATTATACACCTAGTAGTAGACCTTTAATGCACCTCATTAAAGTACACCTATTCATTATAGTTCAGTTGCTCAGCCAATGAGAAATCACCATTGTACCATTATAAAAGCGCAAGTATCGATTATTCTCGGATATGCAATCGAAAGACAACTAGCGAAAAGTCACGGAGGCTGGAAATCCAATACTGTCGCAGAAGGTTATGTTCTGTTACTATAATAATAAGTTAATTGTAAACAATATTCAAATAAATTCAATTTGTCATCTCGTCTTTCAATTCTAAATCAATTTCCAGGTTATATAAAGACTAATGTTCATGTTATTCTCTAGATTATATCAAGGTCAATGACATTCGTTCCTCGGAAAAAATCAATACTTTTGTGTCTGCGCACATCTCACAATTTAGAAGGTCAGTTCCGCTCCTCACTTACATAACTATAACATGAATACTTATGAATAATTTCAAGTTAGAAATATGGTCGAGCATAAAAAGTCGTATGAAATTTGCCTATAATGATAATTAAGACGCTCGTATGAAAATTATGAAACAAGCGCAAGCGAGTTTCATAAACAAACATACTCACGTCTTAATTACTACCATTATAGGCTCGTTGTATAATGTACTATTAAAATAGTGTATACATACACTTCAAGAGAGAACATAAATCATCCCTATTGATTAAATTTAGGAAATTACACAAAATAAGCTGTGTTTTCTCTCTACAATCAACTGATAATTTCATAATAATACATTTTCTTACTTTATTTTGTTTATCACGTTATGTTAAGTTAATAGTTATGTTTTCCCAAAAATTAGATATGTAGGCCTAATTTAACATCGCATTTGCTATTTTAAACATTTGTTCCAGTTTTTTTTTTTTTTTGTTAATATCATGTCTATGAATACAATATTGTATATTTTACTAACGAGTGTCCAATAATCTAGTTTATCCGGCAGAGTCTTACAGTCGGCAAAGTGCTGCGTCTTTCGTATGTTAGTTACTGTTTTAATAACTTACTTTACTTACGTACTTACTTTAATTAACCTACTTATTATAAATAATCAAATGGTACTCACCTTCACATCAGAGATCGAAGTATTCATCTTCTGCCCTTAAACATGCTTCAGTCCTGTTGAAAATATTGCGTGATGTTCATTTTACTTCATTGCAAAAAGTTCTTGACGTATATTGTCTTTCAAATCCTCCAGATTATCTTAATTGTTTTGTTTAATGGTAGGCCTAGTCCGCAAATAAAAACCACATGGATTTAGGTCCTGGGATCCAGGAGGCCGCATATTCTTGCTAATTATTCTATCGTCGAACATTTCGAGTAATGCACGAAATTTCCCCTTGCAGGGTGTTCCAGGTTCGATTCCCGGGTCAAGTTACCTGGTTGAGGTTTTTCCGGGGTTTTCCCTGAACTCAGTAATAAACAAACGCTGGGTAACTTTCGGTGTTGGACCCCGGACTCATTTCACCGGCATTATCACCTTCTTCTCATTCAGACGCTAAATAACATAAGCTGTTGATAAAGCGTCGTAAAATAACCTACTAAAATCTTGTCTTAATTTATTGGGAAGAAGTTTATAGTTATCATAATAAATTCAACACCATTTGAAACAATGCCATATAAGTTACAGGTGGGCCTGGTTGGCGCAGTTGGCATAGCGCTGGCCTTCTATGCCCGAGCTTGTGGGTTCGATTCCGGGGCAGGTCGATTGCATTTAAGTGTGCTCATATAACCTCGGCAGTTGCGAGCGTCGTTAAATAAAACATAACATTTAACGATTTACAGCTCGGACTTATTGATCTTCAATGTGACCTAAGGGCTAAAGATCGTTTGAATAATACTACTAGCCTGGTTGAGTTTTACAAGACTAAACATTAGCAATAATATCCACGACTACACAGGCTGGATGTGAAAATGATTGCTATGTTTGGCTCAACATTTATATTTGTGAGCAACTGTTTCTATAATCAACTTTAATAAAGGCAGACATCGAACATCTGTAACAATCATTACGATCAGTAGGCTACTGTTCCTTTCAGCTGCCAACAGCATAAAACCTCGTTTTCATGTACTGATAAATAAAAATATAACAAAATGATATTGTACATTTAAGTAGGTATAACATTTCTATTATTTCTGTAAAATAAATATTTATTTACTAATTAATAAGTATAAGGGTACAATACATCAGTTATTCATAGATTTAAAAAAGGCGTATGACTCGGTTAAGAGAGAAGTTTTATATAATATTCTTACTGAATTTGGTATTCCCAAGAAACTAGTTCCATTAAGTAAAATGTGTCTTACTGAAACTTACAGCAGAGTCCGTATAGGCCAGTTTCTATCTGATGCTTTTCCAATTCACTGCGGGCTAAAGCAGGGAGATGCACTATCACCTTTACTTTTTAACTTCGCTCTAGAATATGCCTTTAGGGAAGTTCAGGATAGCACAGAGGGTTTGGAATTGAACGGGTTACATCAGCTTCTTGTCTATGCAGATGACGTGAATATGTTACGAGAAAATCCACAAACGATTAGGGAAAACACGGAAATTGTACTTGAAGCAAGTAAA